>JAUESO010000128.1:0-179720 GCA_030914385.1 Drosophila antonietae | reverse complement strand
TTCTCCGCCCGGAAGAGGGGAAAGTGATTGTGCAGCCCGATCACATAGCGTGTGGAGTGCAGGCATTTGGCTGCCGCATATCGATCACAGTGCTCGGCAACACGCTCCACATGCTGCAGCCCTGTAGTAGAAACTGGGCAGCTTCTTGTAGACCTTGGGCCGTTCGTGGGTAGCGGGGAGAAGTAGACGTTGCGAAAGCAGAAGCCCGCCCACTCGTTGCACTTCCAGTTCTCTTCGCTCATAGTCGGGCACCTTGTAGGCAGGTCGATGAGATCTGACCATTTGGTGATATTGCCCAGCGGCATGATCACCTCATCGATGTCGAAAACGCCAATGTAGTCGTACTTGTACATGTTGCGATAGAAGCAATCATTGTATGGTATCATTTCGTTCAGAATGCGATTGAAGCCGTCTGCCTCCATGGCATAATGATGAAAGTGCTGGCCCGAGTGCGGCTCGCCGCGTGCCATGGACAAGGGGACGCACCTCCACAAAGTCAGGACTCGTTTTCATATAGTCGTCCAGGCA
Organism: Drosophila antonietae; assembly: GCA_030914385.1. Taxonomy (NCBI): domain Eukaryota; kingdom Metazoa; phylum Arthropoda; class Insecta; order Diptera; family Drosophilidae; genus Drosophila; species Drosophila antonietae. The sequence continues at coordinate 179,192 of JAUESO010000128.1, read as the reverse complement.
CTCGAGTCAATGTTCGGATGCATCTGTGCATCGTAGAAGACCACCTTGCCGGCACCCCAGCATGCGCACCAGTTCCAGCCCATTCAATTAGACGCCAAGACAAGTCTTTGTAGATAAAGTCCATGGCCTTGACACAGATCATGAATCGCAATGGTTTTCTTTTGCAGCTGCGTGTTATTCTTCTGCTGCTGCTCTGCCGGAACATTTGTAATAGCTGTACTATGCTCATTCTCATCCGGTTCGTAAACGACACGCACCACATTCCTGGCCTTGTCGCAGCCGCTTCGTTACCAGCGACACCATTTCGGGCGCCTCCTGCAGCTTGGGATCTTCGGTTTTGGGCAAGCAGCAGCTGAGGAGCGTTGGATAGACATGGGTGGGGCCACCGCCCCAGAGCCAAATTATTTTGTAATCTGTGACCTTCACGACAACAGGCTCGATGCGATTCCTGAACCAGAGTTGGCAAAAGGTCTCTGGATGCTGGACCACATCACGCTTGCCATAGTGATTGATCATGGTTAGCACACGGACCACTGGCGCCTCTATCATCATCTCTCTGTTGTCGTAGTAGGCTCCGAAGATGTGATAAGTGAGATTAGCATTGTTCAAACTTTGCCAATAATCGTTGCCAAACTCGATGTCCATGACGCCGGGCACTTTGCCGCATCTCGGATCGCCCAGAGGTCGACGATACAGCTCCTCGAGCGGAAGTGAGGGCATCTCCTTGCGTATCAGCTCCAATCGCTGCTCCCAGCTGGGCTCTAGAATATGTCTCAGCTTAATTAAGCACTCACTCACCTCACCTACTATTGTGACATTGTGACGTACCACCTCCTTTGTCCACCAGCAGCTCATCGATGAAGACGATCCGTTGTGCCCGAACGTCCTCTCTGAAACTGGAGCTGTTGTAGCCAAAGAGCACGAGCACGATGAACAACTTTATAGAGATGATCACGAATAGTAATTTGGTGAAACGCACATGTCCCGCCTGCATATTGCGCTCAGTTAATGTCCACTTGTCCAATGGCTGTTCGAGAAGTCAACTCAATTCCAATTCACACTCAACACTCGATGTTTGACCTGCGAGTGCTGCTACTGAACTGCGATTGAAGGCTCTGACATAACTGTTCTAACATAATATTTGATAAAAATGTTTTCACTTTTTATACCCTGCACCCAGGGAAAATGAGAATTCAGGGTTTGATGGTTTTGTGAAAATGTATGTAACAGGCAGGAGGAGACGTCGCAGACCCCACAAGGTATATATATTCTATGTACATATATCATATAATAAAATATGGACAATCTCCTCATTCGATTCATTCTTGACTGCTTTACCAAAAACTATTCAACTTTCTTTGGGAAGGTGAATGTGCATTACGCAGTCGGTACAACCCGACTGCCACAATCTAGCTTGTTATCATTTCATAAAATTTTTGACTGTTATTGTGTTGTCTCGTGTTAAGCAACTGAATCTAAACAGAAATTAATTAAATATATATGTTTTTGGAAGATAAGAATACATAGCTTAGGGGAAGCAAGAGCTCAAGGGAATATTTATTAAAGGTTGACTAGATCTGTCTTCATATATTTCTGTTACTGGAGCTAGTCGAAAGATCTCGACTGCAGTAACTAGACCGAATTTGATCAGCTCTTGATGACCTTGATAACTAGCTAGTTGGGATTGTCTCTTATGTGATCTTCATCTTTTTCAGCAGAAATGTTTACCATTTCATCTGCAAATTAATCGTCTTGCAGCTTGTCAGCTTCCTTGTAAACATGTTATTGGCTGCATTCGATTTCCATAGCAAAAACTTGTATTTGTGGATATAGCGCAAAGTATGCAATGAATGCAACTGAAACATCAATTCAGTTTGGTTCACAGATTAAGCTTTGACAGCTCTACAGCTGTGCAGCACAAAAATGAAAGTAAACAGTCGACTAATCAAAGCGTACGAAATGAGGAAAAACAATGCCTTGATTTCAAAGCCAGTTAGACGTGTAGAGGAAAATGTTTTTCATGTATATAAATAGTATTATATAGCAAGCTCAAACTAAATTCAAGCCAAGGAACTAGCCGCAACCCCTACAGGCAGCCAGACAGAGAGAAAGACCGGAAGAGCGAGAGAGAGAGAGAGAGAGCGCAAGAGTGATACAGCTAAGGCCTTCCAGAATCCCGAAATGGAACGACTCTCGTTTTCAGCATTAACCATGGCCATACTGCTCCACTCGGTCATGGGCATCTCGTACTACTTTCTGCTGGCCCGCTGCTCCCCGGCGCCTCTGCTGGGCAGCTGGCTGTTCGTGGCAAGTATCGGGGCCGTACTGCAGGTGGTGCGGATATTCCCGCACTGGTGCCGCAACTGTTCGTCCCTGCGCCGTCTATCCCTCGAGATGGGCATCTGTCTGCTGACGCTGGACCTGATGCTGACCAAGCTGTGGTGCCGCATCGAATCACTCTGCCACTGCGCAATAATCGGCATACTGCAGCACCTAGTCACCGAGGAGTACACCTTTGCCAACTTGGAGTACTGGCTGCTGGGCATCACCACCAGCATCATTGGTGCCTGCCTGCTCTGGTTCACGGTGTGGGCCACCGCATTGCCTGCCCGACTGCGTCTGGACTATAGCAATTGGCAAACGAACGTCTCACGTTCCGTCAAAAGCAATATTTGCCACATGGCCTTCGGCTCGTCGAACATGCAGCGCAATAGAACGGTTTGCTGCCAACAGAGCAAGCAAAGCTTTGCCAGCTGAACGTATCACTTCCATTCGACAATCGATATGCAAATAAATGTGCCCACAAGTTGATAGCGCTACATGGCTAACCAAATATCAGGATTGTGAAATCAAAATTGTTCCAGAATTAAAATAAATCCATTCACCCAGAGCTTTTACTATATATCATTAACTAAAGCAGAAAGATTTGTTTTGTTGTTTGTTTTGAATAGGCTTAAAATTGACTACTTTACAACTTGAAGCCTACATTATTCTGTGAATAATTTCACGGGGATCCTTAAAAAAAACATCAATAAGATGTGATAAGATAAGATAACTTATATTCTGAATTCGCTTTAATTCATCGTAGGCTTTAGGCCCCACCAAGACTTTTCTTGAAAAATAAAGCAAAAAGAAACAATTGCTTGATGACAATATCATATGTCATAATTTAGAAATTTGATCAGCAATGGATAATCGTCAGGCAAGTCAGAGAGTAAATGGGGGTCTATCATAGAGAGTCGAGTATGCTGCGACTGCCTGATCAACATAATAAAAGCGTATGACTAGCCCGCTCACGAGTGTTTGGTACTAAGAGTTTACAATAGCTTCAAGAGCCATTATAAGTCTAGGTGAGTGAGACTTGTGAGCGTTCCAATCAGCTTCGAGACGAGAGCGTAAGACAGACGCGAACGACTAGAGTTCGTAGTCGAGCTGTAGTTCGGGTATACGATCCACACACTGATGATGCTCAGTAGTGTTCTGTCTCTCTCTCACTCTCTAGATCAGAGCTGTTTTAAGAGCTCTGCAAATAAATGGTCTGAGCTGCGCTTCTAGAAAAGTTGATAATGGAACAGCCACTTACAGTAAATAAAAACGATTTTAATTAGATTTCTTCCAATATTTCAGGCCCCTATATTATATTAGTAAAATGTAATTTAAAAACGTTGTATATTATAGTTATATCTATCTATTCCTGAACTGAGTGAATTTCATTTTCATTTAATTTCCTGTTATCACAATGTTCCACAATTCGCAACGATTATAATACCTAAACTCAAAATCAGAAATTTAGCTACTTGAAAAAACTAATATAATTGTCATACGACCTTGTCATGTTTTGTTGCTGCTGCTGCTGCTGCTGCTATTACTTTAACTAAGCAGCAAGTAAACCAAATTGGAAAAGCCATTTTTTTTTTTTGTGTGTTTGCTTTAGCTTAAAGTCAACCGGTGTTCGGCTGCTGCCACAAAGAAACCCGTTTGAGCGTATCATGGCCAGGAGGCAATGCGGAAAACATCCGCAGCCAGCGCCTAATTGTGGGCTGCTGCACTTCTCTGCTCTTCGTGTTTCGGAAGACGGAACCAAAAGTCAAAAGCAGACAGAATGCAGCAGCACGAGCTTGCCGCACGGCCAGATACTCTACAAGTGAGTGTGGAGATTGGTGACGGGATGACGCTTGAAGGTAAGTGAATTGACATGATCAAGCCTAAATAAATGAATTAAAAAAAAAAAAACATAAATAAATAACATATGAATTAAATTTGAAGAAATATTAATCAATAAAAATAAAATGAAATAAATGATAATTAATTAAATTAATAAAAAATAATAATAATAAATAAATAAAAGAATACATACATAAATAAATACAAAAATGCATATTAATTAAATAAATACATACATAATATAAATAAATAAAATAATAAATGAATAAATAAAAAATAAATCAATCAATCAATCAATATATAGATATTAATTAATTAAATAAATATAAAAATGATTGAATAAATAAAAAATAAATAAATATAAAATAAATTAAATAAATAAATGTAAAATAAAATAAATAAATAATTATAAAAAAATATATTTAAAAATAAATATAAAATATAATAAATAAATACGTAATTAATTAAATAAATAATTTAAACAATAATTATAATAATAATGAAATTTCAATTCAATTTCCTTATCATATTTCTATTACAATTATGAACTTAATTAACTTACCTTGTGGAATGTCTGCATGGCATGTACATACATATGCCTGGTGGGAGCTATGCACGGTGTAAACTTGAACTTGACTTGAGCATGACTTAAACTGAGCTATGCTGCGCACATGCAACAATGCGCACAGAATGGGCAGCTGTGATAATGTTTTGATTTCCACGCCGCAGCAGCAGAAAACATGCAATAGCTTTTGGCAACAGTTTGTGGCATGCTACAGTTAAACGGCTTTTAATGGCGACTGAGGAAAATTGGCAACTGCCTCCCATGTCCCCAGCCTGCAGCTCGCATGCTGCACCTGCTGCGCTTGCGCGGCTGGGGTATATAAACAGCGTCGTCGGCGTCCATGACGTTAATCAATCCGCGTCGCCAGACAGTCGTGGGCTGGAGCAGAAGTGCAAGTGCAAGTGCAAGTGTTTAGCCAACATCAAATACAATTTCGTTTATTTCTCATCAAGAAACGCGCGCTAGCGGGTGTCAAAGCAAACACTAAATCATAGCAGAGGTGAAGCGTTTACTGCTATATTTTATACATCATTATTTTTACTATATATTTTTTTTGTTTTATTTTATTATTGTTTTGACCAATGTTTGCGCTCACATGATGTAGCATAATTGCTGTAAAGCTACAAATTAAAAGAAATATTTATATATGTATGTAAGCAAGCAGCAGTGAAAGTGAACTTTAAATAAGATTGTTACGCCCATTCATGGAATTTTGTTAAGTAATTTTTTTGTTTTTTTTTTTTTTTGTGGCCTGTGTTTATGCCATTTGTATGGCAATTAACCTGGCCAAAACGTTTAAACAGAACAGGCTACCTAATTAACTCGTTGCCCCCATTGGGAGTTGCAACTGGCAAACTTGAAAGTGAAACAAACATTATTAATTAACAAAACAAACAAAGCTATCTCTCTCTCTCTCTCTGTCTGAGGAAGTAAGCTATTACCAAATTGATGAATTAACAACTTTTTGCCAAACATTTTGCTTACACTGAAGCAGTTTTGTTTTTATAAGTGAACGTAATTCGCTTACAGGCAAAACTGCTGCAACTTTACACAGGATATATATATATTTGATGAGAAATGGAAAACTAAGAATTAAATTTGTTAATTAATGAGCATTTTCCTGTAATGATTATCAAATGTCTTACAACTCAGATCACCAAGTTTTCGCTTGCCTGCCAAGCTCTTGCGATATGTCTATCTAAGCTTCCCATATATACATATATATTTTAAATTAAAATTTAAGTTTTAAATGTTATTATTTGACTACATAACTTTTCTGCTACCTTTTGTGACACTTTAATTTAGTTTTATACTTGAGGCAAAGAAACAAAAATTCGATTTAAAATATTTACAACAATAGAGGACATATCTTAAGAGTAGATTCAATTCGATGTCGCATTTTGATACAAATTTTATTATAGTTATTTATACTAGTTTGTCACAACAGCCGCTAAACTCTTGAACCTTTCAGATGCTGTGCCAAGGACGCTTCCATTGCTTGCTGCTGCTGGCGCAGCTGCTCGTGTTGCCTTTGCTATACGCATTGCCCGTCTCAAGCCCTGAGATAGCCAACAAATCGAGCAAGTCTGCAAACAGTGTTCAAACACAGCAGCAGCAGCAGCAGCAACAACAACAGCAACAGCAGCAGCAGCAGCTACTTAAAGCTAGCTCCAATGGCCAGGATGCGCATCTCAATTCTCTGACTGCTTTTGCCACCAACTACGATAGCATAAGCACGGCACAGTCCCAACCACCGACTGAGGCCGGCTTCAAGCCCTCCTACAAGCTGCCCGAAATGGAAACGAACTTCTCGCCCATGCAGAGCACCAGCCTGGGCGAAGCCCCACCATTACCAATCTGCCCAGCACGCCCATGCTGATGCAGTATCTGCCGGCGCAGACGCTGCAGGATGGCAGCGGCACTGTGCAGTATCTGCAGCTGATACCGACGCGTCCCATCATTGTGCCCATCAGTCCGTATCTGACGTCGGCTACAACGGGCGGCATACAGCCGCCGGTGCCCGCGCTGACGTCCAATGTGGCCGCTACACCCGATTACGGTGCACGCAGCGTGCAGCTGAGTGCGCTGCCTGCCAATACGGGCGTCACGGGCCTACACTACTCAGCCGCCGGACTGCAGGGCTATGCCAGTGCCATTTCCCCCGTGGCCGCCTATCGCAGCAGCTATCGCATCAATCGCGAGGCCAAAGACAAGAACTTTCCGCCAACCTTTAGCCTGAATATGAATGAGTATTTACCAGCGGCAGCGGCTGGTCACGAGGGTTCGGCCAGTGGCACAGCATCGCATCCACAGAATCAGCTGTATATAAGAACTAGGACATAAGATGCAAATTCAAGTTTGTTGCTTAAGTCATTTGTTTTTTTGTTGTTAATTTTTTTTTTATTGTTATTATATTTAAGTCTTGCAATTAACACTTGTTATTTTCAATAAATAAACATATTTGAGATGCATAATTTTTATTTATTTTTTTTGTTTATTTATAGATTTATAGATGATGTTACGAGGTAACATAGAGAGAAGTCTGAGTGAATTGATGCCTATGCAGAACTATGAATTATAATATATATATTTTATTTATTGACTGATTCATTTAGAATACAAATTTAACTTATTTTATTAGTTTCGAAATTCTATTTGTCTCCCGCATATATAACCAAAATTCGTTACTTGTAGTTCCCATCGATATTTACATAGCCCGACTCTTCCAGGCATTAATGCAACATTATAAACATTACGGTGTCTATTACGACATGCTCGACTTGCTCATAGGCTCAACAAACTAAACAAACAAACTAAGATGACTCGGAGCAAGGTCGTCTTAGGCCAACAATCAACCGTTAACAGTTAACAGTTAACAGCCAACTAACTGGCAAACAGAATGAATTTCCATTGTCTCTGGGCTCTTTTTCTGTTTTTTTTTTTTTTTTTTCAAGTGAAAGTAAAACAACAAATTTCACGCCCGCCCGGAACAGTTGAATTGTTAACATGAACACACACACACATATACACACATGTGTGTGTGTGTGTGCCATTACGTTGTCAACCTTGAAGTTGCGTCAGTCCGCCAAGTCAGCCAGTTGCCCCAAGCGTTCCAAATCGTTGTCCCAGTCCCAGTCCCAGACTCAAGCCAATAGTTGCACTCAAGCGTCTAATTGTCGCATTTTGACAAATTCATTTGGCTTGGAACTTGGCTTGCACGAGGCTTTCATTACCACTCCATCTTGCGCTCAATTATAGCGATCGAACAGACCTTCTTTCACTTGCGGCATTATGTCGACCGAGTGCCGACAGGCATGTCCGAAATTGCTTTCAACATAGCTCGTAAATACTCTTACTCTTACGCTCAACAGATATTGACGGATAAAATTTTAATTGTAAAAAGTTAATAAAAAAAATGATATATCATTTATAATTGTGGGTATTTATATAAATGAATCGATATATGCATATGTATTTAGATATAACTTTGCACCGGGTTTAAGTGTGTCAAGAATTCTTTTCGAATGCTCAGCGCGCCAAAAACTTAATTTTCATGACAGCAAAAGAAAAAGATTGAAATGTGTAAAGTTTATTTTTTTTAAAATTATATTATTCTATTTTATTATATTTATTTGTATAATCTTTGTATGTATCTGTATAAACACTTTTATGCATTTATATATATTTATTAATTTTTTAAATTCATTATTATTTTGTTAAATTTCTTTATTTATGATTAGATTATTATATATATATTTCAATTTCAATAACAAAGAGTGAAATAAATTGTAATTGAAATTGAAAAGAAATATATACATATTTTACAAAATATATATATTACATTATATATTTTACAATATATATACAAAATCTTATTCAAATCTAATATTCTTCCCTCTGGTTAACCCATACCTCAAGCCAAATCTTTAGTTGGCAATCTCAATAAATAATAATAATAATAATAATAAACTTTGCCAAGACACACCAAGACCTGTTGGGGCAGGTACAATTATAGTGTAAAGCATCTCCAAAACATTATTAAGCATTACATGCCACATCGATGTACATATGCTGCCACAATTCACTTTCGAGCTCTAATGGCGTTGACGACGCCCCGCGGCGTGCCCAGTGCGTCTTGTGGGGCCAACGTAATGGAATTGGTTAGCTCTGCTCTGGATATGGATGGAACTGATTAGGCCCACTTGCTACGACTGGCAATGCCTTTGCCTGAGCTTCATTGCGGAAGTGAATGGTTGAAAAACAACAACACGAAACTAGAAAAAAAAAAAACAACAGAAAACTACTTGAATATAGTTCAATTAATGATCATGTTCGAGATGCTCTCGTTGCTCTGTCGCAGAGCAGGTGTAGGGATGGCGAAAGAGGAGATTGTCTTGTAGGGAAGAGGTGACGGGATGATGTGGCCTAAGGCCTGAGGCCGCCCATGGCTGCTTTGCATGTTGGCTGTGGCTGTTATAACACTTTTAAATGCGTAAATTAGCTTTGATGGCTTGACTTTGCATATTGTTGCTGTTGCCGTATTTTTTCTTGTTTTCTTTCATTTTATTAAGTTTGGGGCGGTGTTCGAATTTGAAATGATTTCAATTTTTAATTTCCGAGTGGTGGCTGTGCTTGCCCGCACTTTCCATTTCAATTAAATGCGCGCACTTGGCGCTCTTAGCCGCCTTTTGTTTCGCATTTGTGGGCTTGGCCCCAGTTTCGGTTGCAATCCTTCAGCGCTGTCGCGACTCCCCATATGCATTGCTAGACGTTTATTGCCCTCTCTCTATAGAGCCACCTCTCTCTGTCACTCTCTCTCCTCTCTCTCTCTCTCTCTCTCACACACACACACACAAACACACTCTCGATCTCCGTCTCTTTCTGTCGCTGTACTGGCCCGGCAGCAACAATGCGTCCACTTGTTGGGCTTTGACTGTGCCTGCAGAACTGCACGGCCGTTTCTGTGTTAGCCAAGTTGGCTCTTGGTATAAAACGCACCGTTAATGCTTCGCTCTGTCGCAGTCGCAATTGCTACGTTACGTTGTTTGGTTTCGGTTTCGTTTCAAATTGCGGCGTATTTGTTTATTTGTTTTATTTTTTTTTCTCTCTCTCTCTCTCTCTCTCTCTCTCTCTCTGGTTACTTTGTGAATGTCGGCAGTGCGTTGGAAATTTAATTTTGGTTGTTAAGGAACATCCGCTTTAGAGTATAACCAAAGTGATTAATCGCGCTTCTTTTACGATCGTGTGCTAAATTAGGCCAAAAACTTGCCAAAATCTCGCAGCTCGTGTAATCGTGCAAAGTGCTGAAATGGTGCGTAAAGAGCTGAGGCTCGAAAGGATTGCTAAACTAATTGGCAAATTGACCCAAAGCAGAGATTTAACTGAGATTTTTAATGGAGTTGTTGATATGAATGAATGCTTAGAATTGATGAAATAAGTTGCATTAGCGCATTCATTGTACATTAATAGAACAGTTCTTGAAGTGAACAAGTAGTTGATCTAAATGACTTCTCTTCTAGCTCAGTCAATCTCAATGTACATCTATTGATGCAGCTGTTCATTAACTGAGCAGTGAATGGTTTCTATAAATTCTACAGATGTTCCTTGTAAAAAGAGTTGTAGACTTGACTGATTATTCTTGTATCAGAGCAATACTAGCAAATACTTTGGTATGCGTTGCTAAATGTATTTTATATAATATAAAACTGATCATTCTTGCAGCAAACATAAGTCTCGGGCTATTTAATATGCCTATTAAACTGGCTCAAACATTCTAGAAGATAATCCACAAGAACTGTTTAGAGTTTAGAACGTTTAGAACATTTAGATCATGTCCATTCTAGAAGATAGTCCACAAGAACAGTTTAGAGTTAGATCATTTAGTTCATTTAGAGCATATAGATCATTTGGATCACTCAGCTCGTTTAGATCATTTTGATCACTAGCCCAGCAGCACTTAAGCTTTCACAGCTCCTTTTAATCAGTTTTGCAGAAAAAGAATTGTTTACTTTTCCAATACTTAGCTCTGCTTGAGTCTCATTATGTATAACCTCCAATTAGCACTGATTCCTAAAGTTAAGATCAAAGTTCATTCATTCGACTGAGCATAGGTCAATTCGCCTTCGACTGCAACAATGCAATTGTGCGCTCTTTGAACGCCCAGCAGTTCGGCTGACATTTGTGAATGACACAGAAGTATGATTGATGGCCAGGGGCCCTCAGAGCGCTCAAAGTTCTGTGCAAGCGCAAGTTTGTCCATTAAGTCTTTTGATTTTAGTGATTATTTGTAGTTTTTGTTTTTTGTTTTTGTTTTTTGTTTTTGTTTTTTGCTGTGGGCCAAACAAAGGCGCGCAAATTACGCACTTTAGCGCTAGCCAATTGACAGTCCATCAGATCCATTAGCCGAGCTGTCATCAATCAAGCTGCATTTGCATCGCAGCGTCGAGCATGTGACCTGCGAGCGATCATTACCAGCCGCCGTGGCCAGCTAAATAATTAGAGAGCAGCGCCAAACTGGCGCACGCATCTATGATAATGGTCACGATGGCACTGACAGCTCCAACTGGCTCCAGCGAATGCTGCGCAGCCGTTTGGCCAAAAACAAATTGCAACTAGTTTTTGAAAAGTCTTATGAACGGATTTTTGTTGATGTTGTTGTTTTTATAATCTTTTGGCTCTTTTTTTTGAATGTGGCATCATTGAGTATTGCACAAAATGCAATTTTTTGGCTGGCTAGACGAGTGCAGTTTTCGGTTCAATTTGAGACCGTCTCACGTTGAATGCAGCAGGAATGTTGCAATCGGGGCCGTTTAGAGTTGGAGTTGCGTTTGAGTGCTTCGTGACAAATGGCCGTTAGTTTGGGCCAGCGATTTAGAAAGGTGCTGCTTATCAGTGGCTCTTGGCTTGGCCTTGTGCCGTTTTTGCCAGTCTTGCTGTTCCTCTGGCCATCTGCATGGCTGGCCACCCCCATCTGGCTGCTTGTCCGTCAATTTCACAGATAATGTATTACAATTAGTGTTCGTCAAGCTGGTCGCATTAAATCTCTATGAAATGCATCACTGCTCGCAGGTGGGCGTGGCACTGGCCCCACATTTTGGCGAAAGGTAGCTAGCAAAGCGTAAACCTTTCACCGCAACAGTCTAAAGCCAAACAATTACTTAACAACAACTATAATAATAATAAATAAACAAGCTGCGTACACCTGCGCTATTCCCCTGTTAAACATCTTCTTTTCTCTGCTTCCACAGAGACAGCTCCCTCTGCTCTGGGCTATGCTGGCCATAGTGCCTGCGACTCAAGCAGCGCTGCAGCGCCCACCACATGGCTACGACGATGACAGCACGCCACTCCAACTGAGTCTAGAGGATCTGGAACGTGAGCAGGAGCAGCGTTTCGATCTCAATCGTCTGCCACTGCTGCCCACGCACTACGAATGGCATCCCAGCGTAGCGGCCAGCGTCCCGCCCAGCTACGTCCACGAGGCCGCCAAACTGGAGCAGGTGGAACGCTTGCGTCAGCTACAGCAGCAGCATCAGCAGCTGAGCGCTGGCTATGCGTTGCCCGACCAGCTGTCCACTGGCTATTTGCTGCTGCACGATAACAATGTGTAAGTATGCAAGTGTACAGAGCTTTAAAGCTTTCGAATTGAATGCAAGCTCAAGTGCAGACACAAACAGTGCAAGCAAAGACTGCAACAAAGCTTTAAGCAAAAAGCTTTAAGCTCTCGCTGAGTAAAGTTTTGAGTTAAAGTTTCGCAGCTTCCAATTGCTACAGCTTTTGGTGCAGAAGCTAAAAGCTCTCTTTCTATATGGAGTCGTAATTGAATATAATCAATATAGATAAAACAAAAAAGCTTGATTTCTATGAAGAGTTGTAATACAATATTACTTATAAAATATGAAATCAATATAAATCAACATTGATCATAAAAATCGGATTAATATTAAATCAATTTTAAATACATATCAGCACTGATAATAACAGTCAAATTAATCTTGATCAAAATTTGAGATATAAAATTAATATAGATAAAAATCAAAATAAATTTATATTAACCTAATTTTTATCATCCTTAAAAACTGGTTAGTGTTAATGAAATTGCTGATACATAATAAATATACTTTAATATAAATCATACAATATCAAATCTGAGAGTTTTGAATGCAGAATCAATATAGATCAGTATATATAAAGTTATATATATATATATAATCAATATAGAGCAATGTTGATGATCAATACAATACGTATATAATCAATATAGAGCAATGTTGATGATCAATACAAGGTTAATAAACAAAAATTTGTACAGCGATTGTTGGAGAGTTAATAAAATAACTCCACATTTAACGAATTCAAAATCCGAACTGCTTATTTTCGCAATATACTAGTGCCTATAATTATTATTTATATATTTATATTCATTATTTATATATTTATTACCTGGTGCCAGATTTCATGCCATTTATTGAATTTTGAATATTTTAAATACATTTATGTGTATGTCATGTTCATGCTTGAATACACATACACAGCTCATATATCATAGATCATAGAAAACAAATTTAAATTATTTAAATATTCGTTATAGTATCAATATAACTAATAGATAGAGGTTTACATCTCCCCAATATTATCCAAGTTTCAGTAGTTCATCTACTGATTTCTGATTGAATTGGACTGCCTTTTGAGAAAGCTGAAATAATTCAACAGCTCTTACTCCGAGCTATTCTTATTTGGTATACAAACGTTTATTATGAATGGGAATGAGTCCGAAATATTTCGGCATACCCTAAGTAAATGTTGGTTCAAGCATCCGCTAGGCATTGTAGTCTGCAAAAAGACTTTCCAATCATACAATTTCCGACAGCATAGTTCTTTTATTAGACATCGAAAGTGATTTAAGAGCTGAAGGAAACCGCAACATTAACAAGACCAGAGCGAGATACGCTTAAAAAGCCAGAAGTGGCCATTGAATTGTGGTTTTCCAGCTCTTGTCGGCAGCCAAATTGCCTGTTTGTCAATTGAATTGGCGAATTGGCTGAAAATGAGCGAAAATTGCTGTGGTAATCAAATGCCCTTAAAGACACATTTAGCTGAATGCAGCCAGCATTAGAGTATATCAAAGGCTGGGGCCAAACTCTGATAGATAGCTCTTGGCTTGTGGGTGGGTGTTGAAACGGTCAGTTTCACTCACGACTGTTGCCGCCGTTGGCTTCCGACAAATGGCAGCATCGATTGCCATAATAAGTAGCAGAGATTAGATAAACGCAGCTCGTTAAGTCACGTCATGCCTACTCGCTCACTCACTTTCTCCCTCTCTCTCTCTCTCTTTCTCTCTCTCACTTGCAGCCCACCTACGGCACCCCCAACTGCAGCAACGCCAACAACAACAGCCGCTACGAAGACACAAACGCGATTTCTACAACCCATTGTGCCCTTTGATCTGGACCTGCAGCTTCAGCTAAATGGCGTGCAATATCTGAATGGCAATGAGCTGCCTGCTCCCACCAGCACCGCATTGCTGCCACGCCCCATACCCAGACCAGTGGCGCGTCCATTGCGACCGCCCTACGCTTTCTTGCCGCAGCACCCGCCGGCACCGTCGCTGCGTCCCAGCCTCAGTTCCCATGGCAGCCCCATGTCGCTGCCCCTGCTGCTGCCACAGTCCAAGCAGTTCGTCTATGCCCCTGTGGCTCAGCGCAATTATGGACCCGCCACCCGCATTCCGTTGCCCTATCCGCCCAGCTTTGTCAGCATTACGACGCGACGACCAGCGTCCGGCTACGCAGCCAGCTATTCGAAGCCATTCCGGGCATCGCAGCCAGATCTGACCCCGGATCTGTTTGCCGGACGTGATTCCAAATCGCTGCTGGATTCCTACATACCCAGCTGGGAAGTGTTACGTCTGTATCAGCAGCACCAGCACCAGCAGCAGACGCCGCGACCATTCCAGCGCCATACGCTGGCCTACGCTGTGCCCAGCCTGAGAGTCTTCAAGCGCGACTCCCAGCTGGAGACGGCGTCCGAACGCAGTCGCATCGTCAAAAAGTCCCTGGACAAGCAGCTGGCGCCGCATTAGATTGTATTGCATGTCTATCAAATATGTGTAAAATATTTTTTTTTTTTATTTGTTATTATAAAATATGTTTTTATATTATTATTTATTAAAGTGAAAATCAAGTTATTAAATAAATTTTTGTTAATATTTTAGAACATTTTGTAAATGTATTTAGGTTGAGATATTTGATTTGGAATGAGTTTCCAAATCCTTATGGAAAATAAATAACAAAGAAGTTTATAGTATTATTTTATAGTATAGGTATTATAATACTTGTATTTCTAATTAAACTCTTTACTGTTAAGACTCGAGTTGAAGCTGGTCACGATTGATCAACTAGGAAGAAGAGGAGTTCAGAGGGTTTTTTTTATCCTTATTGCTAAAACACTGAAAATGCAGACTATGAACTTATTGCTAGATCTACGAGAAGTGTCAGCGGCAGCTCCTTTGTTGTTGTTAGCTTACTTGTAGTCCTTACAGACCCAGTCATTGCAAACCCAGCCTTGCAAACCCAGTCCTTGCACCAAGTCCTTGCAGACTGCAGAGGCCATATGCTTCAACCTGCATGATCAGCCCTTGGCAACAAAGTATTTCGTGATTAGCCTAATAGCAACCACAAAAATTTGTTATCTTATTTTTAATTTTTAAGACATTTGACTTTTTAAATTCTTTTTAAAATATTTTTTCTAAATATTTGTATATTTTTCTTAAAATTAAAAATAAATATTTTTTTAATGTTTCAATTCATTCATAACGAAAATCCTTTCCATTAAGCAAGCTTTTCTTGTTTGCTCTTACATAGTTTTTTTTTACATACTTATTTATTTTATTTTATTTCATTTTATTTTTTTATTTATTTTATTTTTACTTTATTTCTATTATTAATATTTATTTAATATTTTATTATTATAATTTTTATTATTATAATTTTTTAATATTTTATTATATAATCTATTCATATTTTATTATTATAATATATCTATGTTCATGTTCTATAAAGCTTATGGATTAATATATAAATATACAATATTATTTATTTTGAATTTTAAATGGATGATATGTAGAACAGAGCATGCTTATATTATATGGGATTTATATTATATGAGAATATGAAACTATCTTAAATTTAAAGTGAGTGGGCATATCATCTTGAACTCTTTACATCTCTGCAGTCTTCTGGCAAGTATGTTTGATTGGGAGTACAGTTTACAATTAGTAGTGATATCTTGCTGATTCATGACTTATTATATCTCCGACAAAGGGAATGATAATTGAATGCATCGTATGTATCAGACGTCCAAGGAAGGTGGCCTGCATGCATGGGCGACAACTGTTATGATGCTGCTGACTATCTATTCCATAACTTAAGATTAGGGTCAGTTTACTATTGTATACAACTATTTCGATATTATTTGAAAGCTTGTTGATAACGGCTTGAATAAACAACAAATATTTGATTTTAGCCTTGCTCTTAATTGAATTTGTGTGGTCAGGTTAGATCACAGCATTCCTTTCGGAAGATCATTTATCAAATTGTAATTTATATGACTAAGCTTACACAGTGATGCTTGTTTATTAAATCATCACAAGATGATAATTTTCAAGTTTTTATTGGCAAAGTGTAACTTGCACTAGTAGTCACAAATTTGATAAGGGAGTTCAAATGAAGGTATAATGACAACGATGTCTTAATATATATGTATATATATGCATATGTATACGTGTGTATGTACTCTGAGATAATTTTACTCTGGAATTATACCTCTGGAAAATACATGTGTATATATATAGGAAGAATATTTATTAGTCATTTTATATATATTAAGTTATATAGAAGAGAAACACATTTATTTTTCTAGTATTAACTCTCTCTCTCTCTCTCTCTTTTCAATAGCAGTTTCTCTCACTGTGTTTATCTCTCTGATCACCTCTCTCTCTCTCTCTCCCTTTGCCATAGCAATTGCAAGTAAACAAAGTACATACATATATCGCAAACTGACTTTCAGCTTATAAAATCTGAGCATAATTCACTTTTGTCAATGCCTAAGTATATATACATATATACATAGACATATACATATAATACACATGTATGTATGTGAAGACGTATGTCTAGCTAACACTCACATATGTCACAGTTGAACTCGTGTTGTTGTTGTTGTTATTGTTGTTGTGTGCACTTTGCTCACATAACATGCGGCAAGCGCCATGTCCAGGCCATTTAAAGCGAGGCAAAGCCAATCGAATCTGACGACAATCCAAATGGAAGATGTGACTTTAGCGCTTAGCGCACATCAGCCCGCTGCTGATGTAATCGCGTCCATAAACCGAGGAGCCACCAATAACAAACAATTACACCGGCCGCAACAGCAACAGCAACAGCATCAGCATCAAAGCTGCCAAGCTGGCAAGCTGCACCCAAGTTGCAGTCGCATCATTGCGAGGCGATGGATGCTGCAAAATTATGATTTGTATGGCAGTGTGTTTGTGTGTGTATTTGTTGTTATATTTGAAAGTCGGCAACTGTGCAATTTATGCAAGTAGGAAGCGTTGCACAGACACAGACTGCAGCAGCAGCAACAGCAGCATTAATAGGCGCAACAACAACAACAACAATAACAAACAAAAAAAACTATGGCATCAAGAGGTCGCATTTTGGCTGTTAATGAAGCTGCCACAACACTGACTACTGACTGCTGACTGCTGACTGCCACCGTTGAGGGCCCAATTGTTGCGGTTTGCCTGCCAACCAATTATTTCCGAAAATATATATGAAAATGGAGGGATGTTCCAACTGGCCAGCTTCCGCTCATCAGCACTTGAAAGACCATGTTTATAATAGCTAGGTAGTTAACTGGACTGAGAGTATGGCATTAGCATTGCCCTCGTACCTCAGTCACTTCCTGCTTTTAGCTGAACTTATTGATATTATCGATAGGCCATTAGCAATGAAATCTTAGCTCACTCTCACGCTCGACTTTAATTCTTTCTGAAAACTACATTAACTAGTCCCATTATAAGATATTTAACAAGATAATTATAACTATACAAGCTCTCTGCCACATCTAGCTAGTAAGACAAAGAGTCTTCCCCATTTCTTTTTGTTGCTTGCTTTTTTTCTCTCTTCTCATTTGAAATTCGTATGTACAACAAGTAGAGTTCGCAGCCAAGTAGACAAGACACCACTTCAAATGCAAATGTACTTTCCAATCATAATGTGATATAAGTGTTCCTCGCTATCAAAATAACATTTAAGCTACCATCTAAATTGTCCGGTTTCAACAGGCCACAGCGCAGCGCAGGCTGACTGAGAAACGAGTTTTTTTTTTTTTTGCCGCGCAACTTAGCCATTATCTTTTCCAAGCCCAACTAATTTGCAGCTAATTGAATTACTTATTTAACAAAGTGTTCGACATTTAGTGAAACTAACTACTTTAAATGGGCGTCCATTTCCATAGATTCACTTTCGCAGTATTCATGAGCTTCGGCTGGGGCTGGCGAATTTCGTTACTCGCAATTATTTTAATTTACGTTGCTGAATGGACGAGCAGTGCATAAACAATTTATTTATTTATTTATTTAATAGAGTTGCCTTGGCGGGCGAATGGGTAGACGCCTCCGGGCACTATGCACAATCTGTGTATCTCCGTTGACCTTGCGCTGTCGAAGGGCTCGCTCCAGATGCTCCATACTATTCAAATGCATGCTCATAAGCATAATAGGGAACTCACCTTCGCATCGAATCGAATCGAATCGAATGCAGGTCGATTGTTGTCGCTGTACAATAAAAACTTATTTTTCCCTTTATTTATTATGTTATTTATTTTATTTATCTATATACCCTATATCGATGGGGGTGCATAGACTGTGCCATTGCATATGTATATGATAGGCAGCAGGAGGCGTGGCAGACCATAGAAGATATATATGGGGAGGATGAACTGAATCGATTTAGCGCTGACTGATCGTATGTATGAATCAATCTCGAAACCTATATGTGTTAGAGACTTGAAATTTCATGTATTCTCTATATAGCAACCGCTTATAATTAGAAATCAATTATAGGTTAAAAACGTAATCAAGCTGCAGGCTATAAATTATAAATTAAATTATAGTGGTAAGTTCATCAAACTTTGCATATAGTTTTTTCTATCTATCTTATAGAAATTTGATTTTTGTATTATTTTTTGTATATGTGCACAAAACTTTACCAATATTTTCTAATTTATTTATTTATTTAAATGTACAGAAATTTCCAATAAAATTTGTTCTTTAAATTGCTTTGTGTTTAGACAACAAAAGTGAATTGAAAACTCAACTCAACTCAATTGAAAATGCAAATTTGCAGAAGTTTATAAAGTTAGGGCAACGACTAGTCGCTCTCAACTCACATCAGCTTCCTTTGGCTGCTGACTAGCGTTTTAAGCTGCATGGACAAAGCCCACGTTAACCTTCTGCAAATGGGCGAGTCAGCTGCATTATCATTGCCGATTATTATGACATTTCATATTACTATATGGGACCGACGACTTTGAACGCATCTTCGCCCAAAGAGGTAAAAGCACAATAAATAATCATGTTAATAATAATAGCATAATGATAATGAGTGACGCCTCACACCAGCTGGCCGACTGACTGACTGATGATGTCGCTATTTGGCATGCTGGGTGTACTTTATGTGGCTTTATGTGGCAATAGGGCAACCCACTTGCTGCTGCTGGGCAACATCTCAATTGCTGTTTATTTGCCTTTCGGGGCGATCGGGGCAAATTTGTTAAAAACGCAAATGCAAACGCAAACTAAAAAGCTCGAAAAGAGTGAAAAAAAAAATAAATAAATAATAAAAACAAGCAAGATGTCTGCAGTCGAGACGGCTCGACTACGAGATACCCTGAACACTGCTGAAAACCTAATATTCTTCTTCTTACGGGCGCTTTCTGGGTTGGGTTATACTTTGAACGCTTATAACTCCATTTCTATATGGTTGATCTTCATGAAACTTTCAAATTACAAGTCTCTAGTATTTGAAGGAATGATAACTATATCTATATAATATATATCCAAATATACGAAGTCCCTAGCTGAAACGGTGTAGAAGTTATGCTCAAAAAACGTTTAAAAAATAAATTTTAAATTTTTTATCGATAATTTGGAAATGGGATGAGTTATCGAAAAAAAAAAACAGAATAAACTCGAGCTGCGTAACTAACATACGAGTATTCATGTGAAATTTCAGCTCTCTAACTTTTGTAGTTTCTGGACAGACAGACAGACGGACGGGGCTATATAAACTTGTAATTTTGCACTGATCAAGAATATATATACCTTGTGGGATCTGCGATGTCTTCTTCTGCCTGTTACATAGATTTTCACAAAACCATTATACCCAGAATTCCCATTCTCAATGAGTGCAGGGTATACAAAGTTTTAGACAATGCAACCATCCGATTGGCGATTGTTGATTGCGACGGGGCGCGTGATATTCGTATTTCTTTAAAATGTATTTGAGTTTTTCTCTTTCTTTTTACCCTTTTCAAATATTTTATTGCCATTATCGTTATCGCCGTCGAGCTGTTGTTGCTCCTCTTTCGCTGCCTTTTTGTTTTTGCTGCTGACTTTGTTTTGGTCGAATTGGATTACAAAACTGACAAAAACAGTTGAATGTTTGCGTTTAGCCGCCTTTGTTATGCCATTTCTTTTTTCACACACAAATCCGAGGCGCCGGACCCAAATCCAAATGCAAATCTCGCATATCCCAACCCAAGCCCAAGCCCAAGCCCAAACCCAATCCCAGATCTCTTAATGCGCCAATTAAATTGCCACTCTACTTGTGGAGCAGCCGAGCGAAGATCGCGGCTCGGATCTGCACTGCGCTGCCACCGCAATTGTCTTTATGCAAATGACATTTCGATCGGTGTCTCTTTATTTTTTTATTATTTTTATTTATTTGTAGGGGGGGCTTTGTGACGAAGTCAGCCCAGCGCGGGCTGGCTTTGTGCAAGCCATAGAGATCGTAATGGCCAAAAATAATAAGCATAAAATGTATTCATCTAAAATGAAAGGTATCCCAGATTGAATCGCGTGCAGCAGCAAGCGTTGCGCCAGTTTTTTTTTTATGACTTTGAACTTGAACTGGGCAAACAAATGTTGTTTATCACAAATAGTTTTTCTTTCTAAAATAAAAAAGAAATTTCGTAAAATGAAAGGCTAGGCAATAATGCACAAGGTCACTCGGGCAATTCTAGTTATGCTTATTCGAAATATAAGCAAAGTTTATGCAAGAGCAATATTTATTTCATCGTGCATCAGAATTTTAAGTTCATTCCATTTCTTGTGTGGAATGCATAGTGAAACTTTTATATAATAGCCTTTATATATATATTCATGAACATATTATCATCGGCCCAAGAATCTTCTTTATCTTGAGTGATGTGTATGCATCCTTATGTTCATGCTTGAACTGGTATTATCTAAGTCTATTCAAATAATGCATATGTTTAGCTAAAAACTTCATTTCATTGTTTTTGTCAACAATTACTCCGAGATTTATCTCACTTGAAAGTTTTAACCACAGATGAATCTTGCTAGAAAGTTATGAAGCTTTCGCTTGATTTCAGCATGGTGTTTTATCTTCTTAATTAAAGTATATATTTATTTTAGTATTACTTTCTATCACAATAATTAATGTACATAGTTATTTTATTAGTTTTTTATTTAACAGAATAATTAATGTAATTATTTATTTTATTATTATTACATTTTTTGTTAATAAATGTCAACTTTAATATTAAACTAAAATAATTATATCAAAATTATAATTAAATTAAGACTAATTATAACTAACTTAAATCTCATATTTATATTTATTTACAACTAAAAATAACTTTATTAATTATTCTATATATTTAATTACATTAAAAATACTTTTATTTATTTACAGCTAAACAACAATTTTATTATTATTTATTTTTATTTACAATAAAAATACTTCACACAAATATTAATAAATCAATTCTAACTATTATATTTTATTTCCTTACAAAAAAAAAAAAAAAACATTTTAATTATAGTTATATTTAAATTATATATTTCCTTACCAATTTATTTACCCAAAATCAAGAATTATTTTAAATGCATAGAACTGATATATATACATATATAGGAAATATATAATATTATAAGCAATTACATTATAATTTAGCATTAACTATTTCATTTCCATTCATATGTTTTATATTTTCAATTCCATTTTATATTTTTCGTTGAATCTTTCATAGATTTGACTTAAAGTTCGTTCATTAGCTTTACCCCGGTTGCATTGGCCGCGATTAAGTTAAAGACTAGGTTTTTCACATGTTAGCAATATAGTATTTATACAGTAATATATATGTGTATCTTCAGCTATATCATGTTAGCCATTTTGTGGCTGAAGAACTTGGCAAAAAAAGTGTAACGTAAAACAAGTATTTTAACATTGAAACGAATCGGAAAATTTGTGTATCATTGCATTTGCTTATTGTTGCAGCAGCGTATGGCAACCTACACCTTCACACACACACACACACACACACACACATACACACACGTGTGGTGTCATTGCTAGTGAACTCGTCCACTGCTCGTTCCGCACGTTCCCGCTGGCTGACTGACTGGCCAAGTGACTTGGACTTGCTGCAACGAAGACGATGCTGCTACTACGACGGCTGCTGCTGCTGCTGCTGCTGCTGTTGCTGTTGCTGTTGCTGTTGCTGCTGCGATGGCTGCTGCTGCGGTGGCTGGGCATAAAAACCAAGCGCTTCGCCAGCGCCAGCCACAGTTAGTCGCGCGAGTTTTGAACGCCGCAACCAACGTCGAGCGCTGGCACCCAACGATCAAGTTTCCCACAATTTTCCAGCATCTAGTTGCCTATTATTTTTTTTTCGCTATTTTCTTTAAGAGTGTGATCTCAGTTTTTCTTCTTTTTTTTTGGTTTTTGTTTTTGTTTTTGTTGTGCTTGCATTTAGCAAGTCTAACTGTGCGCAAAAAAGTAATTAAAACGGGAAACTAGTGAAGCAGCCAGCCGATTGAAACAAATACAATCTATACTGATATACAAATACTTATACAGATACTGATACATATCAGCAACAGCATCAGCATAAACATCAACATCTGCTCGTCGCTGCGTGTGCTTAAAGTGTTTGTGTGAAAATTTAATATTTAAATGTGCATTGTCTGAAGTCAAATACGAGCAAAGCATCTTTGGAAACAATGAGATTAGCATTGATATTGGTATGTATTATATGAGCAGGAAACACCAGCCCATCCACACTTGCATAACAATCGCGCCCAGCCTCATGCGGAAGCCCGCAAGCCCAGCCCATTGGCAAACCCTTACTAATTGACGTGCCCAATACCAATATTTGACTATGAAATTTGAACACTTGTCTAGCTATTGTTGGCTGCCTGAATTTTCCTTAGAAGTCTTGTGTGAGTGTGTGTGTGTGTGTTGGTGTTGCGAAAGCTCAATTGAAGGCGTGTCACTAACGCCCACCCGTAACGCTTCCTGCCATTCCGGTGCTGTCATCCGTTGGCTGCTCAATTAATTTGCATGCCAGCCCCTGAGCCACTGAGCCGGCTTGGCCAGCTACAAGATATGTTTCACTTTTGTTTAAAGCAGGGGAGCCACGCGGGGCCATGCCACGTAATCACTGTCATAGAAAGTGCTCACAGTGGGAGTTTGCAACTCTCTATCTCGGTGTGTGTGTGTGTGTGTGTGTGTGTGTGTGTGAGCTTAGCCGGTCTTTGATGGCAGTTCACTGATCCTGCCATAGCCTCTACCAACAATTTGGCTGCTCAAGTTGTTTATGTTACACAAATACATGACTTGACTCTTTCAGATAATCAAAGAGATTGCCAAAAGCTATAACCATACGAAGATAAATATAAAATGTATACAAATTACAAATATATTTATTTAGCTTATAATCAAGCAATTTTGTATTTGGGTCTTTTCTTTTATTTTTGTGTTTTGTTATTTAAAAAAAAAATAATAATAATAATAAATAAATAAATGTATTCAAATTTTGTGTAACATCAAAAACATTTGCAGCAATAAAATATAATGTATTTATAATATTATATAATTTTCCAGATATTTTTTTATAGATTTGCTCTGTTGGTATATTAATCAAATAATTTATCAAAGTCAATCGGCTTCTTAGCTTTATATATGTCGACTCGACTGCTCAAAACTATCAATTAAAAATATTTATACGCCTTTAGATGTCTCCAAGCAGCATAATTTCCGCTGCAAGACTTTTACAGCAACAACAACGTAATTCCATTTACAGCTCGTCAAAACAGCCAGATTTCATCTCAATGCTTGGCTGACCTTTCAACCTCTCGCACCAACTCGTTGGCCGCCCTTGCCCTTGTCATTTAAATATACATTTTTTTTTTTTTTTTTTTTTTTGTGAAGTTGGCTAAAACGCCTGCGGTTCTCGCGGCCTCGCCAATAGCAACAGCTTAGCCACGTCTGCCACACGCCGTCACTCGCTCGAGCCATCAGATAGTTCCAGCTGCAGTGCTCATATCTATGCGCTAATTGGCCCGAGTCGCTGGCTATCAACGTTTATTATAGGCAGATCTATCCAACTGGACTGGATTGGATTGCCAAACTAACTTGCAGTATTTACGCAAATGCGACAACATTTTTCGTGTGGCAGACAGAACTCGTTTTGCTGTGTTGCGGTTGCGGTTGCGGTTACATAAAGTGCTCATAGCTGTGTGTGGCAGAGGCTCTGGCACAGGACTAAGCTTTGATGTTCGCTGGCAGCTGTCTAACTGCTTGCTTTATTGTAGTTTAATTTACATTTTATTGTTATGGTTTTTTTTTTGTTTTTTTTATTTTAAGTTTTTAGTTTTTGTAGCTTTTAGCTTTTATATACCTTTTGTTGCATCACTGAGCAGCAGCGAAACGTGGTTAAAGCTAATTTGCACGCGTTGCGTAGCGCCAGCAGCTATAATTTCTTTTCGCTCTCATCGCGACTGGCCACGCGCTAGAGATGCGCGCGTGTCGTGCCACGACCCCGTCACGCATTGCCATTCCATGACTAAAGGCACTTAGTATATGGAGCATTCCACTAGTTGTCTTTCCCTTGGAATCTATCGTGCTGCACAGTGTTCTGCCTGAGCTGCAAAGTGAAAGGCAACAACAACAACAGCAGCAGCAGCAGCAACAGCATTAGTTTAATTAAATTATTACACAAACGGTTTATTTATTTTTTGTAATTCTCTTGCCACCAAAAATAAATCAATGCTAGCCAAGCTGACAGGCGGCATGGCTGCAGGGAGGGGGAAACAGATGGGGGTAGTGTGTGGCTGCTGCTGGACGCATTATATAAAAGCGGGTAACATAACAACAAAGATCACATAAATTCGCATGTTAGCGAAACTCGTCGACTTCCTCGCCAGCGACCGACCGCCCCCTTCAGCTATAAACGTGCCCCAACCACAATGCTAGCATTTGACAGAAATTATTTCTGTTACTTTTTTTGTACTTCTTGTTTTTTTTTGAGTATATGTATGTATTTTTTTTTTTCGTAGCTGTTGTTGAGTCGCAGGTGCGCCCGTGCAGCAGGTGAACGAAAGTCAGCCAAAGAGTCTTCCTGCTTAAAGCAACAACAACAACAACAACACAACGCACACACACAAACAATTACAAAATGAGCTAGAGTAAAATGTCGGCAAGGCACTGAGCGCTATTAAATTATGTATCTTGAGTCCGGCCGTCTTTCAGTTGGCACACTGTCCCAGTTTCGTATTTATCGTCGCTGTAATTGAGTGACAAAATGCAATTAAAAAATGTATGAGTATTATGGTGCACGGCACGCTTAAGCTCATGCAAAGTGTTGAAATGCTGAGCCGAGGCGTGCAACGAAATTGTTATTCAAGCTGCCAAGAATAATAATAAATAAAGCAAAGTTAAAGAGTCATGCTATGCAATAACTGAGGGAAATAGA
The DNA here is from genome assembly GCA_030914385.1 of Drosophila antonietae. NCBI lineage: Eukaryota > Metazoa > Arthropoda > Insecta > Diptera > Drosophilidae > Drosophila > Drosophila antonietae. The sequence continues at coordinate 153,400 of JAUESO010000128.1, read as the reverse complement.
GGTTAATAAACGAGATTATATGAAAATCAAGTGTTGAGCTAACTATATCATGAGAAAGCGCATTTGTCACATAGATGTAGTACAAAGTTCAATTTACATATCATACATATTATATACATTATTTTCCCTCCAATACATGTCCATCTATGCTGTAAGCCAAAAGCCTATATAATATTACAAATCAAAAGACTAAGGACACGAACTTGGTAACAAACATGGCAAGGCCTGAGCAAAGGTTTTTGCACAACTAGCAATGTTGACTCAACAATATTTCATATGAGCGCAAGCTTGTTGGCACATTCAAAACAAAAGACTTAGGACACGAACTTGGCCAAATGTTGTTTTCCTGCTGGCACTCTGGCTGCAGCCGGACTTCTTCGTCGGCACATTCACTTTATTGAATCGACAACGACGAAATGTCAAGTGTGAAATACGATTGCCAGTATGTGTGTGTGTGAGTGTGTGTGTGTGTGTGAGCTGTAAAAGTGTTTTGTTGATTTTATTACTGGTGCTTAAAGAGTCGCTTTGGTTTTTAATGATTTTTGATGGTTGGGTTTTTGTATCGAGACCATTCGATAGCGAAGAGCACAAAAACAAAAGAGCTTTTGGCGCAATCACAGCCACAACAACATTCGATTGTCTAGCTGGCGGCACCTCACCTTGAGCCCAAAGCCGAGACAAAGGTGACAGCAAACAAAAGCCCACAGCATCGCCGCATCTCAGTCCCATTCGTGGCTCTGCTCACACTTGCACACGGCTAGGCATGGCAATGCACATTGAATTTGTTAATCATTTTTGCATCCTTCTATTTCCCATTGCAGTGCACGCTATGCGCGGGACTGTGCTTGGCCAGCGCCCTGGGCCAGCCAGAGACGCCAACGAAATCTTCAGCCAGCGGCTATCCGAAGAAGGTAACAACGCTGAAGAAGCGACCAACCAAGACGCCCGGCACCGTAGCATTGACCTCCTCATCAGCGCTGTCTAGCAGCAGCCCAGTCACAACAAAGCCGAGCAAGCCACGCGTCAAGATTGCCAGCAAATCGACTGCAACGACCAAAACACCTTCGTTGACTGCTAGCTTTGGAAATTTGCCCGCTGATGATTTGGAGTTCATCAAGGAGCTGGACAAACAGTTCAAGCTGCACGGCAACAAGATCAAGATCAAAGTGGAGCGTGAGAATTCCACCAACAGCAGTGGCGGCGGCAAGAACAGCAAGCGCACCATCGACGGCGAACTGGGGTCAGTGACTTCTCGAATGTAGACACAGTTAGGTGTTAGCTACATATATGGAACCAGTTTGCTAGCCTTTTTTTTACTACTGCGAGATATACATATAACTAGGAAGACATTTAGCCACAAGTCCTATTTTAGAATGAGATTTAAAGATTTCTTATGCAGCAAAAGTTTTTCTTTCTTTGTTCTATATTTTCATGCTCTATTTTCTCTATAGATTTTTTTTTTATTATTTTATTATATATATTTTCGTGGTACTTCGTTTTATTTATTTTTTATTATTATTATGTTTTTATTATTTTTTTTGTTTTATTTTATGAAGATTTTCCCTAACCATTCTTTATAGTTTCATGCTCCATGTTCTCTCCAGGGTTTTTTTTTTTGTTTTTAATTTTATTTTATATATTTTATAGTAATTTTTCTTCAGTTTTTTTAATTTTATTTCTTCATTTTTTTTTTACTTATTTTTTTTTTTTTGTTTTTTTTTTTATATATATATATATATATTTTTTTTAACAACCCTTATTAATGTAGGTATCATTAATTTTTGACAATCGATTGACCAGTTCTTTGAGTGATCTAAAAGTGTGTGAAATGAGAAATTTTTAGATGTTAAATTGGAAAAAACAATTTTCTTTTTTTTAAATTTATTTTTTATATATATTTCATTTAGAGTTTTCAAAAAATAGTAGTAATATGACAACATATTTTGCTCATAGTCCGCAATGCATTCCCATTTCAACAAGAACTCGCTCGATGCTTGGCTATTAATAATGACCTTGCCTCGACAATGCAGACACGCTCATAACAATCTTCTATAAATAGCAAAGAATGCATTGCAAGTTACAATTAACTGTTGTTAAAGTCGCCTGGCCATTTCCGCAACTGGCATTTGCAGGGCCAATAGTCAATGGGAAAAAGAGAATGTAAACGAGTATTTAAATCAGCTGCCAAGAATTCATAACAAAAGTAAAAACTGGAACAAACCTTAGGACTTATGAGACACTTTGTTGTTGTTATTATATACTGATATAATAAATTACTGCTTCTTTACAGCTATGGCTATGCACATCAGGGATACGACTATACGCCGCCCAAGTTTATGTTCTATCCATACTCGCAGCATGATATACCCGCAACGCAGTCTCCGGATATTTATACTGGCTACTCATCCGCCGACTACGAACAGCCGGGCACGACTCAGGCACTGCAGCAGCCCATCCAGCATCATCAGATGACCAGCGTGACCATTGAGCCCTCCTATTCCTACGAGCTGAAGCCACAGACCAGCTATGAGACACACCAGCCGAGCGCCGAGCAGCACGCGCATGTGGAGCAGCCGCAGATTGACTTGCCACAGCCGCACCATGAGACCAGTGGAGCGGGCGGAGATTACCAGGAGCCGGTTATAGTGCTGCGCATACCAGGTCCTGCCAAATATGCGGCGCATCTGCAGACGCTTCTGCAGCAATATCTAGAGATACGCGCTGCACAGTATCTGCAGCTGCTGCAGGAGGCCGAAGAGCGCAAACAGCAGCAGGCCGAGGAGTTAGCACCGCAGTCCTATGCCACGCCGAGCAGCATGAGCAGGCCCACTATCATCCCGATGTCAGCTATGCCCATCAAGTGGCTCCCACGCCGCCACCCATTCAATACGCGCCCATTGACGATGTCTATCAAAGCTACAAGGGACGCCATCAGCAGGTGACCCAGGCAGCACAGTACGAGCAGCCCGCTCCCGAGAGCTACTATGCCCCCAGCGGCTTCCAGCAGCAGCAGCCGCAGTACTACTACGCCCAGCCACAGCAGCAGACGCAGTACGAGAGCAGCTATCAGCCACAGCTCTATTTGATTGCCATGGCACCGCAGACGCAATACGCTGAGCCCTCGGAGCCAGCGCATCATCAACAGCACCAGCAAGCGCAGCAGCAGCAGCCCATTTATGTGCCTGAGCAGGATCCGCCTACGGCACCCGCAGCAGAGCCAACTGGTCACGATCATGAGCTGCCCATCACCGAGAACAATCCACGACCCACACACACCAAGGTCATCTTCAACTCGCAGAGCGGCAGCGCTGACTACGCATCCAGCATGTACTCGCTTCCCTCCATTCGGCCATACGCAGACAAGCAGCAGCAGCAGCAGCAGCAGCAGCCGGTGGCGGAGAGTGGACACACAGATGTGGCTACCACAGTCGCCGACTATCAGCCATCTCATGAGTCCGGCGAGCCCACGTCCATCACACAGTCGCCCTACAACTACCACGCCCACGGCCTAAAGATGGCGCTCCAGCAGCGCCAAGGCAAGCGGGCAGCCAAGGCGGATCAGGCTCCCGATCGCCAGCTGCAGCAGATACGCGAATATGTGCGCGAGAAGCTGGGCGCCGAGATGGGCTCAGCCGTGGAGTACAAGACGACGCAGCTGCTGGAGGGTTAACTGAACTCAGCTGCAGCTATTTGTTAATATTACTGTATAAAACAAACAAAAAATCATCGCTCTCGTATGTCTTTGTTGTTGTCGAAAGGAAATCATCATTAGTATTTATTTTGTGCACTTGGCCTCGGGCTGAACAACCAGCCAAGCAATTGGTTCGGCTCCAAAGGAGATGGCATCGCGCAGCTCCTGGTCTGATCTTCATCAAATTCGAATGCATCTTCTTTTCTTTTAATTTACTTTTACGCTCACCTTCATGCTCATGCCAGTTGTTTTTATTATTGTAAACCCATTTAATTAAATGTATTTTTTTTTGTTTTGTTTTTTTGTTTATTTAGTTTTCCCTTTTGAGTATTGCCAGCAACAACAAATCGTGTTAAATATGTGCAATAATTAGCTTGTAATAATGATATGTGCTTTTGAATTTATATATTTTTGCACGAATAAAAAAATGTGAAACAAAAGAGGATGCGCTTCAATTTTTTTAGTCATAAAAGATGTAGGGTATATATGTATATAAACAACTATTTTATATAATTTTGTATAGTTTATTAACAATAGATCTGAAATCTGTCTCGCTCGAGTATAGGCTGAATCGTATCAACTCCGTAAGTTGTGTTCTGCACTTGAATGTCTGATGGAAGAAAACAGCCTACTAGACATCCTTAACATATTGTTAACAGCAGCAGAATGTCTATGCTGCTTATCAGCTTTTTCGTTTCTCTGCTCTTAGCAGAGCTCCTCAAAAATCTGTTGTGCTCTTCTCAATATCTGCAAGTAAGTGTAACTCAGAGAGCAATCGATTGCGTCGGTTCTTCAACTAGCTCGTTTATCAACAGCGTACCCGAATGTGAATATGTATGTGTATGTGAATGTGAAGATCGTTTGCATAGACTCTTTGAGTTGCCTGCTCAGTTACCGAACCTCATTGGGCGATCGTCAATCGTATCGCTCCCTAAACGATGTTCGGCAAAAGAGCATCACACGAAACGAAGCCCAAAACGAACAGAAACGAAGACTCCTTCTCAGAGCGAGAGTTTTTTTGCGTTTGATCTCGTGCACAGTGCTTGAAGGTTCAAACGATTATGAATTAATAGCGAGCTCTGGTTTTAAGTAGTCTCTCTTGCGTAGTAGTGAGTGGAACATTTATGAGATTCAAGAAACGAGCTACTCGAACAGTTTTATAGCTTTATATATGACTGGAAGTAGTTTTATGATTACCATGTTTGCTCTAACTAACTCCAAGCATTGTAAGACTTACATTTGCCATCTTTTTCACAACTTTTACATTCTTATCAATTCTAATTGGCTGGAGTCTTTTGCTCCCTGCAGCTAAGGGATGACATTTTTGTTTATGTGTTGATACATAGATGGACAAAAGACTCCTGCTATGTAGATGAAAAGTGAGTAAGACTCTTAACTAATATACTTTATATGTTATAAAGAGTTGTTCAGTTGTTATTGTCTGAAGAAGAATTCTAATTTCAATTCAGCATCCAAATATGTATTTTTTCAGCATGCCAAAATATGCTTACCAGCATTAATAGAGACGAAGTCCAAAAAGAGATTATTTGAGACCCTGTATGACTTAATAAATAAAATGAAAAATAATTTCATATTGATTATCATATAAGCTTTTTTGCTGTGCAGCTTTGTATGTATATATTGCATACTTAATATGACTCTAGTTCCAAGTTCTGCCTAGCTTAGCATTCGCCTAGCTATTGTCTATAGCTTCTTCTCTAGTATCAAAGGAAGTGCCCAGCTTAAAGACGCTTAGCACATGTCACGACATACACATCTCACACATGTGCAACAGGGTATTCAATAGGGTATTTAATTGATTATTCAATAGGGTATTCAATAAGGTATCCAATAGTCCAGCTTTGCGTATACTTCATCTTAATATCTCTACAGGCATCGCAGGTGCCTAATGCCTGCTGGCAACGAGGTATTGCCTAGTTCAGCATTCGTCTCCATTTCCCACTATTCTCAGTAGCTGCAGTAAACTAACATATTGCAGGGTCTTCTACAGTTCAGCTATTTCAATGCAAACATCCCCCTCCATAGTTAATTATGCTGCAATTGATGTGCCGCCTAAAAGCATGCCACACTTTTGTTGCCTTGAATGTGGCATGTCAGGTGTGTGGCGGCAGGCAGCAAGTGCATAGCTGACGCATTTAACACATATTTAATGGGGAATATTCAGCGCTAAATACAAGTATATTATGCAATTCGCAACGGTCACCCGGAAGACACGCATGAAACCAATAAAGCTCAACACACACACACACACACACACACACAGGCACACACTCAATAATATCAATTGAAAATTAATTCGGCATTCAATTTTTATTTCGACTATTTTGTGGATTGCTTGCATTGCTGCGGTGTTAAATGCCAACAAAGTTTGAAATGCATGTTACACACAAAATTTACAAAATACGAAATACAAATTTCAGCAACTTGCGGCCAGACACGCAAATCAGCTGCCGAAACCAACAGGAAATACAAAATACCAAAAAAAAAAGCAAAAAATTAGCAACGAAACCAAATTAAGCAAACGTATTAAAGTTTCGCATGCGCCGTTCAAAGAGAGCTTTTCAGTGCATCAATTTCAGTGTGACCATATGTTGTCAAGGTATTGAATGCCAGACGAGTCTTTTTTTACATGATTTTATCAATGTTTCATTTAGTTGTTCAACTGCAACTTATGCCCTGAGACTTGGTGCAGTGACTGATATGTATAAACTACATGTATGAGGTGTTTTCTTAGTTATTTAGTTTTAGTCCCCTGCTTCACCCTAAAAAGATTGGCAATGCATACCCCCCCCAATCCAGATGTCGAAAGTAACTTTCCAGCAACCTGCACAGGTGAAATATCTTGGCATCACACTGGACAAGCGTCTCACCTTTGGGCCACACCTCAAAGCCACGGTAAAAAATGTCGTCACAGACTGCTACAAATAAGATGGCTCAACAATAAAAAGAGCACCTTACCGATGGGATGCAAAAGAGCTGTCTATGTGCAGTGTATCCTCCCGATGTGGCTCTATGGAGTGCAAATCTGGGGGATCGCTGCAAAATCAAATTATAAAAGGGAGCAGGTTCTGCAAAACAGAGTGCTACGGCAGATTACAAACTCTCCCTGGTACATACGCGGCTCAACACTTTATAGAGACCTCAAGCTGCCTACTGTCGAAGAACAGATCAACAGACAACAGCAAATACGCAGAAAGATTGCTACGACATCGAAGCCTACTAGCAAGAGGTCTAACCCCTGCCAGACCCCTAAGACGTCTTAAACGGCAAGGCTTTGCCAAAACAATGGGTATATACTAATAATATACCAATAATATATATACTGATAATATAATATATATACTAATATATTCTAAGTCCCCATAATCTGAGTGAGGTTTGGTTATAATCTAATATACATAATTGTGTTGTTAAAGTACTAAATTTGATTGTACCGTTTCCACACTAAATAATAATAAATAAAAAAAAATAAATAAAAAAAAATGTAGTTTTAGTTAATTCTACATTTCAGATTTTTAAAGCATTTTTGTTTTTTTTTTTTTTTTCATTTAATAAATACTCTAATCTACTTGTTAATTTTTGTTTTTTTTTTCACAAAATCTTTTTAAAAGACTTAAACAGTTGCTATAAAATGTTGAAAAAGTTTACGATGCCAATAATTATGTACGTCACTGCATATAAATGCTTTAAAAGTATGCCTTTTTGTTTATACATATAATCACTTAGCTGGCTTACTTCAATTGCTTTTAGCTTGTGTTTGTTTGAGTCAAAGTTTCCTTTTCTTTTCAAATTTCATTCAACTTTGATTCCTTTGTTAGCACTAATCTAAAACTAGTTTGCAGAGCCGCCTAGTAAGTGGCAATCTGCATTTAAAAATACATTTGCAGATTTACTTTCGCAAAAGTTGTAGGGACATTGAAAAAGATATCAAGGTCCCCAAAGTTGGAGACGTAATGCAAGAGGTAGCTGCTAGATACCTTGCAAGACTCGAAGGCCACCCAAACCCTTTGGCGAGAAGACTCAACAAAGAAGCCAGAAAGAGAAGACTAAAGAAGTGCCATCCACAGGACCTCCCTGCGAGGTTCCTATAAAATAATGTATAATGTAAAATTGAATGTGATTAATGTGAATTAACCAAATTGTCATTAATGTTTATGTAAATTGTTATTAAAATTTCTGTAGTGTTCTACTGTAAATAATCGAAGCTTTATATTGAACTTGTTAAGCTGCCAATTATGTAGTAGAAAGCATGTTTAAATAAAATAAACCTTAAAAAAAAAGTTGTATAGCAACATTTGATTTCAAGGTTAGCTAAAATTTGTCTACATTTTTTTCAATATTTTTCTATATTTTTTAAATTTTTGTTTTATATTTTGTCTTAATTTAACAAATTTTTGTTCTGTATTCTTTTATTAAATTTTTTTAAATATGTACCAAATATTAAACAAGTAATTAAAAAATACAGAAGACATATTTGTTAAATATTTTTTTATTTATATGTTTTACCTATTTTCTAGTATCTAAAGTAAATAAACAAGTTTACCATATTATAAAATATTTATATGAATAAGAAACGTGTTAAAAAACATTAGCAACCAGGCAAAATTAAAAAAAAAAAAAACTTATTATAGATAAAAATGATATAGATAGGTAAAAGAGTCAATATTTTTATTCAATAGAATTGTATAAAAAAAATGCATAAATAAATGAAAGTATTTATTTAAATATAAAATAAAAACAAATAAATTATAATATATATATTTTTTTTTAAATACTAGATATTTTTCAGCAGCTAAAGTCCTCCTTTAGCCAAATAGTGCATTCCAGCTTCACAGATCTTCAACTAATAAAACCTTTCCCATTCACTTAAGCACTTGCCAAAAGCTGTTTCAGACCCACTCCACTTTTTGATCATAGATTGTTTCATATGATAATAAATCCACTTCATTTTCAGCTCGCTTCAAATATTATTAGAGCCTAAACTTTGCTCTAATTTTAGTCCATATTATGGGGGAATGTAAAACAAATATTTATAGTCTTCTTCTAATTAGCTGAGCTAGTCAACTTTCACCCACCTCGATGGATAATTTCTGTGCGTTGTTCGTGCTGCCTGTTTAGCCTGTTGCCACATCATTTAAATGAGTTTACGTAAAAGCCAAGTATGTAAGCAAACAATTAGCATAATCAGCTGCCGTAATGGACGGCAAATTGTACCAATTTTTATAATTTTTCCTATGCAAATGCGGCAACGTTTGTAGCAGCGGCTGTGGCTGCATCTCGACTTTCCAGTCGACGAAACATTATTGAGGCAAAAATACACACTCGAAATGTGCAACATTTGCGCGGCAACAGAGGCGACAGCAACTTCCGCGCACGCGAAATTTGTTGCACTTCCAGATGTCTATCGGGCAGATGCAACTGCAATTCCAATAGCCGTTCAATTGGATGCCGACTCGCTGGCCTCTTCGCATGCCAGGCACACGCAAAGCAATCGAAATTGAAAGTTTTACTCTCAAAGTGGATCGATTGGCCATTGCCGTCACGTGTTGGCCACTGCTTGGGCAAACGGCCAAGATATCGGGCAGTGCCCAGCCCAACCCTGGAGGGCACAGCACTGATGGATCAACTAGAGGTGGTCAGGGCCAAAGTTTCACGCAATGCGAACCTTGAAGTGAAATGTTGTGTCGCATCTCACTCGTTTTTCTTCAGCACTTTCAGCATTAGCTTTAAGCACTTCCTTGGCGACAGCACTACAGACCCCAAAAGAAAAGTCGAATGCTGGAGACAATAATAGGCCTGTTAATGTCCATAAACTGTATAATGATCTAAATGCTGCCATAACAATGGACCCATAAAACACTGCAGCAGCAGCAGCAGCAGCAACAAGAGCTACAATTCACTCACTTGCTCGTCAGCAACAGCAGCAGCAGCAAATTAATAACTTAAGCGTCAGCCCGAAACACGTAACATTTTCCAACATTGTCCAAGCGTTGCAAGCGCCGTTGCTGCTGCACAGTGTCACAAAATGTATGTGAATGTGTTGCATTGATGATTGAAATGGGAGGAATTTGATATAGTTCTATTGGAAACATCTATATCTTGTTTACTTGTATGAGATTGTAAAAGTAAATATATGTATCTATTAAAATAAATGTGTGTATAAAAAAAATAATAATAATAATAACAAATTGTTTATTTGAAGTATTAATCTTAATGATATTCATTGATTTATTAATAAACATCATTAGCTGATGTATGATGTAATATACTACAAATGCATTTTAAATACATGTTTATTCTTTTCTTTTTTTTTATATATATATTTTTTTATACACATTTTGTTATTTACAAAGCCAGAAAAACATGAAACTTAATTTAAGTAGATTAATTTCAGCACATTTTAATTCATATTTATAATTTTTAAAATTAAGTTTGAGCTATTCATATTAATCATATTAATCAAAGCACGTTGAGGTATTTCCTTTACATTCTTCTAAGGAGCTTATTTCGCGAGTAATACGATAGACGCTCGCACGCTGCTACTTACTCGAAGGTTGAGATTTCCAGAGGGAACAGCTTGAAAGTGTTATTGTGTGAGTCTTTTTTATTTAACGCGTGAATGAGGCTCACTTATTTTAGTACTTTGAGAAATTGTCAAAGGTTTCGTGCGAGCTCTGCATACAACACATTAATTTTATATTGAATAAATAAAATATTTTTGGTGGTTCACTACCTAATGATTATTTTTATTTGGTTTTATTTAATTTTTATATTTTTCAAATATCTGCCAAAGTGATGCATATAAAAAATTTTTACTGATTTTAAGAAGTATAAAAATTACACAAATAAAAAAAAAATACATAAATAAATGTTAGATCCGAATGTCATAGAAAATATTTAACATGAACAGGAATCATGATCAGGATGCGCTACCTTAACTGTGCTGCTTCTATGACTAATGCCAAAATAAATAAACTGAAACCACTGTGCGCTGTCGCGTCTGCGTCTGCGTCTGCATTGCTGGCCATTGCCGCTGCTGCTGCTGCTGCTGCTGTTGCTGCTGCTGCAGCAATTGTTGGCGCTGTAACGCGCTTGCATTGCATTCACGTATATTCGCATTGGCAAGGTTATTGATCTTCACATGTGGCATGCCCAGTTGCCGTCCCGTTTTTAGTTTGCCGACATGCGAATATTGTTGATGTTTTTTTGTTGCTGGATTGCCATATTGTTAAAGCTGTTAACTGTGGCAAATGCTTTTTGCCAGAATATCAGATATATAAATCAAAGTAGAAATTGTCGACTGGGGCGATGGACCACAATGAACAATGAATCCATTTCAAGTCAAAAGCGAAATTAATTAGCCAGCTTATTTATATTGACCACAATCGAAATTGAAATCTTGAGCTGGAGTTTATTAAGATATATACATATATATATATATATATATATATATATATATATATATATATATATATATAATGTGTGTATATATATATCCAGTTATAGCCACAGCAGCAGCAACAGCAACGGCTGCTGTCCAAACACTCTGATAAATATCCTCATAAATTTTGTGCAACTCTTTTCTCTCTGTTAATTACAATGCACTTAATCAGTGGCCATGAAGCAAATGAAACTGAAACCTTTAAGCGCAGAGTCCAAACAATACAAAGAAAATCCATGTTAATTTTTTTTTTTTGTTTTCTTCTCCTTGGCTCGTTGTGCTTGAGATGTGCTACGGCGCTTTTATCTGGGCAGTCCATTGCAGCTGAAAAGTGTTTAATGGCTAATAGCTTGTATTCGTTACAAGATTTTTAGACAACATACATTTTTCGAATAACTGAAGTAACTTTATAATGAGAAAAGTAAAAAAAAAAACAGTAAACAGATCCTTAACTTATTAATAAAGACTTCCATAAACATTTGAAAGCTAGATTGGGTCGCTGATTGAATATTACAATAAATTGTTTAATGCTAAGTATATAAAAGTAAAACTTAATATATATTAAGTTTTCTATGTTTATGTCGCTGAGTCCAACTCAAGACTTAGTTCAACTCAACTCAAGTCAAGGCATTTCTAGAAATTTATACATATTGCTTTATTCAAATACATTGACGAACAAGAAATTAAACTAAAATTAAGATATTATAAAGCCAAAGGAAATACAGAAAAAAATGTGTCATGCACAAAAATGCACATTTTCTCTTTATTTTTATTTATTTTTATTTTGTTATTTTTTATGCTATATATTTGATTTAAATAAAAGAAAATGTTTATGGAAACTAAAGATAAGGATAAATAAAAATAAAAAATTGTATAAGAATTATTAAAAAATCTATAATGAAATTATTAGTAATTAATGATCAAATTTTAAAATAAAAATTAATATAAAATCAGGGTATACTAAGTTTTTTTTTTTAAGGATTAAAAAATCTAAAGTGGAATTCTTAGTAAATAATTATCAAATTTTAAAATAAACATTAATATAAAATCAGGGTATACTAATTTTAAGTTTTTTTAAAGAATTTTTACAAAGTTGTAAGTGTAAGTAAACAATAATATAACTTTTAATAATTTAAATTAGATTAAAGCAGATAATAATTATAATTAATAGTAAAAAATAATAATAATTTAAATTGAAAATGTTTAGAAAATATACAAAAATTAGTAAAAGCAACTAAAGCAGCTTGAGCAATAAAAAGAGAGCAACAATAAAAAAAATGGTCATCAAATTTTTGTGGGTGCCTTGGGCTTTTCAAATTTTAAGTGAGATATTCGTGGTATCAATGTTATACACATGAAATGTGAATATCTATCAATAACTGGCTTAGTAGCTACAATAACCAATAACAGTAATCAATTGATAGTTAGTTAAAGTGTTTATCGGCCGCCTCAACAACTTAATCATAATTGACATTTGAGTGTGTCACCCAGCAACTTCGGCAGCTTCTGCGCCCAGTTGACTTTCCTATCGAGTGCCACAACAATGACAGGCGCAATCATTTCATTGAACCGCATTTCACTGGCGTTGCATGCGTTGCATGGTGCGATGCTGGTGTTTGTATAGCTATAGCTTATGGCTTAATTGGCCAAAACGAAATCGAAACTGTTGGCTGGAACCAGTTTGGCATTTGACATTTGATTTGTGTGCGGCAGCTGCGCACGCGTCCCAACCGGCGGCGTATGCGTTATGGCTAATTGTGATAGACGAACAAATCACGCATACGCAGTGCGTTAAGTAGCCGTTACAATTTGAATGTTTGCATCTGTTGATGGCGCTGAAGTCACCGCACACAGCTGCTCATTGCCTTCAAAGCGAATGTCTCTGCACCAGCACAAGTGCCTCTCGCTCGTTCGCTCTCTCTCTCTCTCCCTGTCTCGCCCTCCCTCTCTCCACGTATATCTTTCTCTGTGCTTTCTTTGGCGCACACATTCGCATAAATTTTCCGCTGTGCCGGTAAACGTCATTATAAAAGCCCCGCCACACCAGCTCGGCGCAAACAATTCAAATCCAGTAACTGACGCGCAATGATGTTCGCCAAGGCAACGCGTTGTCGCTCCACCAAGCACCTGCACCTGTGCCTCTGCCTGGCCGCGTTTATGCTGATTGTAAGTAGTGCGAGAGCCAAGGATTTATTTATTTCTATATTTTTTTGAATGTGTTTGTGTTGAAAGTTTAAAGTGATTTTTGTTAAATGATGAACAAGCAAATATGTGGAAAATATAATAAATATAATATCAAAAGGCAAGAAACGATGCGGGAACATTCGTTGCATGTAAAAACGTAAAAAATTCAGTAAACTCAAACATGAAATCAATAATTAAACAAATTACGGAAACATTGTTAACTTTCTTGTTACATCGAAACATAAATTTAATGAAGTTTAATAAACTCTTTTTTTGTACAATGAAAGAGCTCAATATGGTTTGAAATATATATACTAAAATATAAAAACAAAATATAAAATAGCAAAGTTTTTAAATAGAACTAATCAGGAAATTATATACTTGTAGCACATATATTTATATACTTTATTAACATATATAAATATATATTTGTTAAGTATAATAACAATTGTTAGTAGACTTTAAAATTCAATCTATTGAAGTTGAAGAACTTTTACGCAGTTTAAGTCTTCTTAAATTGCAATAAAATAGTAAAAAAAAAAAATAATATTAATAATAATAATATTATTAGCAAGACAAATTTAATAGGAGTTTGATTCTCTATATAAAATTCGAGGAAAATAATCGTTCAGTATTGTTTAGTATTAAATTTAATACAATTTCCAGCATATAACGTGGTATTTGATGATTTATTCTTATACACATATGTGTATCTATATATTACCATGAGAAAACCTAGAACAGATATGTTGAGTATGTTATGCTTGACTCTTATTCTAGTCTGATACAGAAAGAGGCATGAACTCAATAAACCATATTTATTATGGGCATAAACAATTATATGAATTGAACTAAATTTATCAAGTATATTTTCAGCAGGGAAAATACTTACTTAAAAAAAAAAAAAATAAATAAATAAATTATTTTTTATTTATTTTATTATTTTATATATATATATATTATTATGAATTATTATTTATTTTACTTTATATATACATATATATATATATATATAATTTATTAAATAATAATAATAATAATGTTACTTTTCTGTCTCGATTACTTTAATCAAGAATATTTCACGCAAAAAATAAAATAAATAATATTAGTAGATTATTTATATTATTTATAAACCAAAAAAAGTCTCTTTTCTGTCTCGATTAAATCTATGATTAATCTAATCAAGAATAATAACAATAATAATAATTAACATGTTTATATTATTTATATTATTTACATTTAATTTATAAAAAAAAAAAAAAAAAAAGTCTTTTCCCAGTTGAAAACATGTTTGCATGATTCAATTAAAATTACATTGTATTAACTAACAAACGTTTGCCTGTGCGAGAAACTAGTTTAATTATCTCTTAGACTGAGCTCAGTAAATCAAGATTTGGCATTAAATATCCATTAGGAGACGGCTGTAATCGCCACCAGGCACTAAGCAGCCAGCAAATTGGAAAACAACTTCAATCACAACAAAATTGCGTGCCGAAAACATTTCATGTTTGGGGCGTAAAAGAGCGCAAACACCAAACTCGGCTGCTGCAACTGCAGGCGGGGCCAATGAACCTGCTCAAGCGCCACGCCAATCATAAGAGCGTGGAGGCGTCGAACAGCAACCGAGTGAGATAGAGAGGGGCTGGGGCAACATTATGATCCGTTTCCAATGTGCAAAACGGCGAAAGCGAATTGGTTAACTTTAATTAGTTTAATTACAAAATATATATTTATATATATATGTATGTATGTGTGCCTCCAACTAGCCATTAACAAAAGCAAATGGCCAACTGAATGTGCACTTTGCATTCACATGCCCGCCAATTGGCGCTGAACGACATCGAGCAGCGAAACAATTACAATCTAATTGCTGCAGCTCTCATTTGCACTCTATACCTCTCTCACTCGCTTTTTCTTTCACTGTTAACTCTCTCTCTCTCTCTTTCTCGCTGTCGTCACTTACAGTTCAGCTTGTGTGACGCACAGTCGCTGCCTCGCATGAGCCGTCGACCCATAGCAAAGACGAATGTAGAAGAGTCCAGTGAGCGCAGCGCCGTGCCCGATCAGCTCGCTCAGGCAGCAGCTCGTGCCGATGGCCATGGACGCAACTATCCGAGACGAGGAGCTACAATGCATAGCAGAACCAAGGAAGCTAATACAGGTGATTTTTTGTATATTTTAGCTATGTTAGCTCATTCTAGACTTGTCATCTAAGCTACTCGAACTGGAAATTAGTTTATAAAGTCTCCGTCTCCATCTCACCTCCTCTCTCTCTCTCTCTCTCTCTCTCACTCAATAGACTACTCCTATGGCCAACTCGAGCTGAATCTGATACGCCCCGAGCATGAGACGTCTTCATTGCCACCGCAGAGCAAACTTAATGGCTACTACGGCAGCACAACCGCCGAATCCATTGGAGCTGGCGCTGCTGATGTGAGGCACGAGAAAACGGGCATATTAGAGGACTCGGAGACGGCAGCCGAGTATGTGGCCAATGCCATGAAAATGGCATATGGCTCAAGGCTCAAGGAACAGCAGAAGCCACGGCGCATTGCTGGGAATACACAACGTCCCTATAGTCCCAGTGCCAGTGCGAGTTTCAGCTCCAGCTCCAGCTCCAGCTCCAGCTCTGAGCAGCAACAACAACATCAGCAGAAACTGGAGCAGAATCAGGAAAAGCAGGCCAAGGCTCAAGCTCAAGCTCAAGCGCAGGCAGCGCTGCTGGAGGCACAAATGCAGGCGGAGCTGCAGGCGCAGCTTGTGCAGCAGCAAACGCTGCTCCTAGCCGAACAACAGCAACAGCAGCAACACCAACAGCAGCAACAGCAGCAACACCAACAGCAGCAACACCAACAGCAGCAACAGCAACAACAACAACAACAACAGCAACAACAGCAACAGCAGCAACTACAGCAACAACAACAACAACATCAGCAGCAGGCACTTCAACACTCAGTAGAATCCACATCCAGTGAATCCTCTCCAGCCGCTCCAGCGCCCGTCTATGAGAAAGAATCGGTGCCTCGCAACTATGAGCTGTACGAGACAGCCAGCCAGGCCGAACCCACTGGCGGCGATATCGAACGACTCTATCGCACCAAGTACTACAGCTATCCACCACCGCAGCAGCAGCAGCAACAGGTGTATCGCAATCTGGAGGACGAGGCGGAGGAGAAGATACGCGTCTCGGCGTCCACCGAAATACCCAAGGCCGAAATCATGAAGCAAATTGAAAAATCTGTCATTAAATACATGAAGGAGCTGGAAGCCGAGGGCAAGATCATAACCACACCACAGGAGCTGGCACCACCAGCCACCAAGACCTACTACAAGTTGCTCTCGCTGCCCAGTGACTTCAGCAGCAGTTCGAGCAGCTCCCTTGCCAGCGAGGAGAAGCGCTATAGCAGCAGCACGGTGCGACCCAAGTACAGCAGCCCGTCATCCGCCAGTCAGGGTCGCCAGCCGACGCAGTCCATTCAGCAGCATCATGGCCAATACCATGGCCAGCATCATCAGCTGAACAAGCAAAAGCCACAGCGCTATCAATCCGAGACGGAAACTGCCTACCAGGCGCCAGACATTGGCGCCGACTCGTTGGCACCGAACGTGGAGTTCATCTATAAGATCAAGACGCGGGCGCCACTGCAAACAGCCACCGTGAAGACCGTATCGAAGCCCTATACACTGCCGCTGAAGAGCAGTGCGGAGCACTTTGATCATGGCGCTGCACTCAAGAATATCGAGGAGTTCGACTTGTCGCATGTGGTCACCACGCCGGAGCGAGAGCAAGAGGAACAGCGAGTCACAAGCAAGCCGCAGAAGCTGTACTTCAACTCGGAGATCTATCACGATATCAACTCGTTGCCCTACAAGGGCGAGAAGCTGCGCGGCAGCAGCAGCAGCAGCAGCAGCGGCAACAGCGCCAGCAACATCCACTCCATTCAGGCGCAAGAGTATCGACACAAGCTGAAAGCTGCCGCTGATCTGCATGCAGATTACAAAGGCTACTCTGGCTACTTTGCGGAGCCGGCTTCTAGCAGCCTGGAACTGGGCGAGAAGAACCGAGAGTTGCCCAGCGCCATTGGCAGTGATGGCAGCGAGGAGGGCTATCCGCTGCCCTACCAGTATGTGCTGAAGAAGGAGCCGCTGTCTGCCAAGTACGAAGAGGAGCGCGAGAGCTGGGAGCAATCGATGCGCCTGGCCCATGGCAAGCCAGCCAGCAGTGGCGGCTACAAGGCCAGCGGCAGCAGCAGCAGCTCGAGCAGTCTGGAGTACGACAGCTACAGTCCCAAGTTCAACAACAATCCCGAGGGCTATGGCTATCAGCACACATACAAGACGCAGCTGCTCCGTGGCACGGGCTCAGCCAGCTCTGGCAACAGCTCAGCCGGCAAGCGTGGCAAGCGAGGTGGTGCTCCACACTCAGGCGCTGGCGGCGTGCCCGGCAAGAAGCTGTTGCGCAGCAATGCCGGCTCCTCTGGCCTCGGTGGCACAATTGGTGTGAGCGGCAAGCTGGTCAAGGATCTGGAGGCAAATCTGGCGCTGCGACCGCCACCCAAGAAATAGTCTGTTATTTAGTTTATTATATGAAAAATTATGTTTAATACTGCAAAAAGATATACCGTTGTTTGTTGTTTTTTTTTTTTTTATTATTATTTTTTTTTTTTTTTCGCTTAGTTATTTATAGTTTGCTTTTACAAATTATTTATTTAATAGCCAGTCGCTGTTCGTGTTGGGGGCGGGATTGCATTGAGGGGTTGCAGCTGCAACAACCGTTGCATTAAGCTAGAAAAAAGAGAATTTAATAAAAAGAAATCATATACTTTCTGTAAACAATATAAACAAAGCAAAGCTCTGAATAACTAACTCATTACAGCGCAAACTCGCATTGAAGCTTGTAATTAAAGTTTGCTTGTTGTTGATTACCACTAAAAGCTCTAGATCAAGCTTTAAACAACTTTGAGAGCTGAATGCAATGGGAAATCTTATTTAATAATTGACAAATGTATGAAGCTAAGAAGCTTATTGAAAAGTTGCAACAGTACTAAAGCAATTGGAATACCCTTTTGATGCTTTTTATGCTCAGCAACTTTTTAAACGCTGGACTGTGGGAAAGCTGCCTTAAAGTTTGCTAAGAAAGCGTGCATTTAAAGTTCTTTGTTAGTTAGTTAATTTTAGCTTAAGTTAAGCTTTCTACAAAAGCTGTTGAGCTGAAAAGCTGGCTAAACTATGAAAGTTGCTGAATTGCATTGAATTGAAAAAAACTGCTTAAAAGTTCGTTAAGAAAACTAAATGTGAAAAGTAAAGCAACTTTCATAGAAAGCTCAACATTAGCTCAAATTTAATTTAGCTTATTTTATTTATACTAAATAACTCAGCCACAACTAGCAAATACTTCAGCTTTAATCATTGAAACGCCTTACTAGCCGAATCCAAATTTCAAT
Organism: Drosophila antonietae; assembly: GCA_030914385.1. NCBI lineage: Eukaryota > Metazoa > Arthropoda > Insecta > Diptera > Drosophilidae > Drosophila > Drosophila antonietae. The sequence goes on along the minus strand of JAUESO010000128.1, from coordinate 134,619 downwards.
AAATAATAATAATAATAATATTTAACATATATTTTTCTTGTATATCTCCTATATCGGAAAGCTGTTCAGGTTAATATTGGAGGCGTCAATAAAAACATACATTTTTACTTAAATATTTCATTCGAATACAATTTTTTTATTATATATTTTTAAAATTTTTTACTTGTTATTTTATTTATTTTATTATTATAAAAATTTATATTGTATATGCGTTATATACTTTATATTCTTATTTATTTTTTTTTTTTTTTTTTTTTAAGGATAAAGTATCTTGAGTCTTCGCTGTTTATTCCTCACAGCCAGATGAGCTAGAATTGGCTGATTTGAGTGCGTCAAAAATGGGGTTATCGGTTTTCTGAATTTTTAGCTTAAGTAATCCAATGTATAGCTGTGAAAAATGCATACACCTCAAATGAGTAAAACTCTTTAGTATTTAATAATACTCTGGGCAAAATTTTATTTCACAAATAGAAATATGTATAAAAAAAACAAAGCCTTAAAATTAGTTACATATCCAAGTATGCAATTGGCTCTCAAGTGATAAGAGAAAATAATTAAAATTATTTGGCAACAAAAAATTGCAAATATGAAGAGAATTGTGCTGATGCTACGCCTATTCGTGGTGCGCGTAGTGCTCGTAGTGCTCGGAATGATGCACTGGCTCCTCGTAGTGGCCGTGCTCGTGCAGATGCGATTCGCTGTGGCTCTCCAGCACCAGGCCGTGATTGTGATTGTGTTCGGTCTTGGGATGGAGGATCTTCAACTTCTGCTTGGTGCCACCGATTTCGATGGGTTTCTTGATCAGATGCTGATCCTCGTGCTTGATGTAGACGGGCACCGCATGATAATGATGGAATTTGACGCTCTGATGCGATGTGGCATGCTTGTGATCCACCTCATGATGCACCTCGGTCTCCTCGTGTTCCGGTTCGTATTTGGCGTGCTCCTCATGCTCGTAATCGTGAATTTTCAGCGCACTGCCAAGAGCCAACAGAGCCAGGCACGGAAGCTAAGGCAAAGACACACGCAACAACAACATGAAATTAATAACGGCATTAACTTGTTACCAATTTGTGTATAGCACAAGGATTACAGAGTTCATGAATTTGTTTTTTTTTTATCCTTTTTTATGTGATCCTTGAATTACTTTTATATTTAAAAAAAATTGTTTTAGCTTACAACAAATTTCAGCATTTTATTTATTGTTTTTTTTTTTTTCGGCTTAGCACAAATACGCACAAAACAAAATAAAAACACAACTTTTATACACGAAAAAAAAAACAAGTGGAGTTAGTTATAAAATTTTTGATTGGTGCTGGCTGGAGCTGTGGACTCCTTGACGTTGCTGAGCTGAATGTGGCTTTGCCGTTGAGACCAGATTCGATTTATACCCGAAAAAATGATGTGTTAGGTGCGATACGAACTGGCTACGAGCTAGTGAAATGTGCAACAAAAGCAACAAGCAACAAGCAACCAGCAACAAGCAACAAGCAACAGGCAACAACCATGACAACAATTGAGTAGCTGCGGCAACGAACTTCAAAGCAACAGCGAATGAAATTGAAGTCAGAGTCGATGTCGTTAATGGCATATAAGATAAGTTGTCGTTGGCTGTTTTCGTTGTTGTTGTTGTTGTTGCACACACACACACACCTTCTTTCTCTCTCTAACTAGCTCTCTTTCACACATGCGTGCGAAAGTCATACAATTAAAAATTATTACGTATACGCCGCTTAGACGTCACGTGAAGCAGGCGATTTTCCATCAAAAGCCTGTTGTCATTTTTGTACGTGTGTGTGTGAGTGGTTGGCGGCGGGTTAACCACCGCCGCCAACACTAACCGGTCGAGCGGTGCACAAATATGTAATGCAAGTGCAAGGTAATTGAACAAAAAAAAAAAAAAAAAAAAAAAAAACTAAATAAAATAAAACAAACAAAAAATAATAGCCAAACACATGGACAACTAGCCAGCACGATAGCTGTTAGCAAAAGTTAGAAAATAAGCAAAACACATAAATATCAAATAACATTAATAAATTCAATCGAAAATGGTAGAAATTACGCCAATTAGCCAGATAGTGATTGACATCGATACAGCCACAAATTTAAATGACGTCTGGGACTTTCCGCACGCTGCGAAACGAGTCCGTTGAGCATCTTGCAATGCTGACCGATAATCTTCCTGTTTGCATTGGCCAGTCAAAGATTTACATATGTATATACATATATGTATATATATTCAGCTATTGTTGCATATCAGCTACTAATTCTGCTTGCAACAGCAGCGATAACAATTGCTGCAAGTTTCGTCTTTTTGCTTCCTCATTCGTTCATCTAGCCACACCCTATACAAAAATTCAGCTCAAAGGTAAATGTGAAATGTTGGAATGCTTAAGAAATTGGTGTATGATCGACAGACGCTAATTATGGCGAGGTTTTGATGTTTGATGTTGAATACGTTAAACAGCAGGCATTGCATTGGGCTGCAGCTTAATGTGAATCTGTGGAAGGGTTTGGTAGTGAAAGGTTCAAAATGCCTAATGACTTCACATTTACATGCTCTCCAATGAATCGATGTTTATGTAAATGCTTGCCCAATCTGTTCGCTTTGTTCCAATTATCATTTAAATGCACATTAAATGCAAGTTATAGCAATTAAAATGCTTAGATAATCATACAGTGAATGGCCGTATTTGGCGCAGGAAGCTTTAAATTGCGAAAATTTCCCAAAAAAAAAAAAGCACATGCAAAAGAAAAAATTTATATACAAGAAATGTAGATTCGAACCGAAGTTTAAACTCGCTACAACACTATAAAGTGTTTGCCAAATCGGCGCTGCTATCACTTTTTACTGCCGTATGAGCGCAATAGTTTGCATTTCTTTGGGTTAGTATGCTTCCATCAGCGAAATCAGCAACGCCGTGTGCAGAGCAAAAGTAAAAGTAAACTACTTTTCTACGCGGTGAAGCCAACAAATTTGCATAACAAGCTGTGGCCACTATGCAAAAACTCGTCTGATATAAACACCATTTTAATTAATAATTTAATAATCGCTAAGACGTTTATATAACTTCAATCCTCTTCCCATATCACAGGAAGTCGGTAAATTTAAATCTAAAAGCCGTTACTAAGAGCTACCACTTGTTGTATGCGTTATCGATTTTCCGATTACATTTGATCAGCTGCGAAAAACGAAGAAGTCCATTAGTGATGAGCTGCTTAAATTTTATACTGATAAGTTCCTTGTTTGACTGGTTCTCTGCTCCCAAAAGTGCAGTGACAAACAAAATAGTTGCAGTTCATGTTGAACAGCATTAATAGCTACAAAAACAAAATGGGGATAAAAAAAGATTTAGAGATAAATATAAAAATAGATATGAATACTATCCAAAATATTTATTTAGTTATTTAATAAATCGGCAAAACTAATCGGTTCGATGACAACTGCAGTTCTTCAGTTCTATCGATTCAGCGCGCCACGTCTGAAATATAACTGTAAATTATTTGGCATTGTTTTGCAAAATCTGTGCCATGGATCTGGGCGATGTCAATCTTCGACCGCTGCGCATACTGGGCGAAGGCTCGTTTGGGCGGGTCTTCTTATGCATAGAACGCAATGAACAGAAAGAACGTAAGGTGTGTGTAAAACGCATTATTATGCGAAATCCCAGAACTGAATTGCGCCTCATCAAAGAGGAGGTAATGTATAAACAAAGATTTGTAAATACTTATATTTATATATGGTAAACTGTGCTCTTTAGATTTACATCATCTCGCAGCTGCAACATCCGCATATAGTGCAATTCATACGCTCCTTCATGCACTCCGGCACTGTTAACATCGTAATGGAATACGCACCAAATGGCACTATTCGCGACGTCATCCATAAAATTAATCAAACTCCAAATGGGCGGCTGGGCGAACGGCGACTGTTGCATTATTTTTGCGACATGATCTTGGGCTTGGAATATCTGCACATACGCCACGTGATACATCGCGACATCAAGCCGGAGAACATGCTTCTGGATGCGAATGATCGCGTCAAATATGCCGACTTTGGCATTTCCAATGTTCATGTGCCCTCCAGCCAACAGCCGTGGCAAGTGATTGGCACACCGCTCTACATGGCACCAGAGATAATGTGCGGCGCCAAATGTGACTTCAAGTCGGATATCTGGTCACTGGGCCTAGTGCTATATGAACTGTGCTTGGGTCGCAATCCCTTTCAGGCACTACTCCGCCCAACAGATCCTTTCGAGCAAGTGCGTTGTGTTGTCAGAGTCATGGCACAGCCCCGGCTGGACTGTCAAGTAATCCGACGGCGCTACAAACCCATTTGGGCACGTCTCTGTGAACTAATGGTCGTCTACAAGCCAGAGCAAAGAATTTGTCTGCCCGACCTGATCTGCATTGATCCCTGCATTACGCAAATGATCTATTCGCGGTACTTTCAATATGACTATTAGGAATAATGCATTAATATTAATTCTAATTGTAAACCTTTCCCTTCATGTATTAGTTTGTAAGCTGTAATGGCAATGAGTGTTCACAGACATTTTTATATTTATTCCTATATCGAATCTCTTAGTTCCTTAGTTCTTGTTTTTGTGAACTCGTCCTGCACTATACAAATGATTTATTCGTGATACTTTAAAAATGACTTTAATATTATTTAATAACTGTCAACCCATTCATGTATTATTTTTTAATTAGAGCTTGTAAGCTGTGATGGCAATAAGTGTTCGTAGATATTTTAATATTTATTCCTAGATCGTAATATATTTTACATGCTATAACAATAAATTTTAACTGGAGTCTAACTCTACGCTTTTCTCTTGAATTGTTGCATCTTCATCTTGAGCCTCTTCACCAGGGCGTTCTGTTCCAGCTGTTGCTTAGAACGCTTCTTGGCTGGCTCCGCTTCCTTCTCTTCTTGCTGCACGCTCTGAGCATGGCGGCGCTTAAACTTCTCATCAATTAGCTTTTTCATGCCCATGGTGGGCTTATAGTTGGCATGCGTGGGATCTATGTTGAACTCGTGAGACTTGTAGACGGCATTGAAGCGTTCATCATCCAGATTGACTTGGAAGTTATCCTCCTCCTGCTGTTTGCCCTCGCTGGATTTGGACTTCTTCAGTTGTTTGTGTCGTTTGCGCTTGTTACTGCTGTTGGTGGCCTGCTCCTCCTTTAGGATTTTAGCCAGGCTGAAGTGCTGCTTTGGCTGCCCATCTCCGTCCTCATCGTCCAGCAACAAGGCCAGCTGTGCCTCTGACTCCGCCTCTTCATCGTTGTTGGATGTTGCTTTCTTATTCTTTTGCTTCTTCGATTTGTCATTTTTATTCTGCTTCGGCTTCTCGTAGTCGCCGCTGGCAAACTCCTCGGCAAAGTAGGAATCGTTCATATCAATGCCATCGGGTATGGAGTCGTCGTCACTGCTCTGCGCCGCATCGGGATCAATGCCCTTGAGTTCCAGCAGCTTGCGTCGGCGCTGTTCCTTGCGCTGTTTGTTCTTCTCGCTGCGCTTCTGCAGCACCTTTTCGATGGGCGTCAGCTGAGATTTGCTGCTACTACTCGCTGCTTCTTTGCTTCCCTTATCTTCGGGCGCTTCAATATTCCATGACATTTCCATTTCATAGTCTTTCTCTTTTGACTTCTGCTCCTGTGCGTTGATCTCAGCTAGCAGACTTTTATACTTTTCAATGCGCTCTTTTTGCTTGAGGCCTTTTGCTGGCTTTTTTGAAGCGGACGTTTCTTTTGTTGTATTTATCTGCTCATTATCAGTCTCTTTCTGATTGGTATCTTTATCGACTTTGTCTTCCTCTTCCTCTTCTTCATCATCCTCATCACTACTGTAGGCGACAATCTTGCGCAGCTCCTTGTCGTTCAGCTGATCCACCTTTCCACTGGACAGCTTGTCGCCAAGTTCTCGCCTATCCAGTGCCGTCTCGTCCCAAGTGAGATCCACCTTCGCCTGCTGCAGCGCCGTTGTGGTAAACTGTCGCGGCTTGTAACTGTTCGCGTCCGGCAGCTCATGACACTCGTCTGTGGGCATATCCTCAGAGAAGTCCGTGTCATCTGGTATAAAGCGTAGATCCACACGCGTGGCAGAGCTCTCGTACTCAATGCCATCACACTCCTGGTACACCTTGTCCGCTGTGGCGGCGCTGTCACACTCGACGACAGCGTAGTAATAACGCAAACGATTCAGCTGATATTGACGTAGCTTCTCCATGTGATAGTCGTCGCCTTCTTCGGCATCGCTGTCCTGTTCTCGCACCACTTCCTCGTCAGAATCCAGATCGCTTTCGGGCTGGGCGTTGACCAGCTCAGTGGGCCCGTGCACATCCTCCTCGGCCATACGTGCCTTGCCGTATTCGGATGGATAGATCTTAACGCTAAGAACGCTGCCACCGGGAGGCAAGAAAGAACTCAGTAAGACCATTAAATCCTGCGCACGTATGCGATCCCAATCCATATTACAAACGGCCAGACGTCGTGTCGACTCCTCAGTGCACTCTGCATCCATATCCAATTCGCCCCAGACGTGATCAATCTGTAGTTCAGGGCCTCCTTCTTCATCGTCGGTGCTATCCTCATCCGATGAAGAGTCAGTCAATAGGCGGCCCTCTCCGCGGGCATAGTCAATATTTGGATTTGTTAGACGCTCACGTAAGGTCTCACTTTTTTCAGAACCATCCTCATCACTGCTCAGCTGCACAGTATCCTTGGCTTCATCATCGCGTATGATGGCAAGCTCTTCGGCCCGACGTTCCTCGTCCTCGTCGGAGTCCTTTGCATCTTTCTTTTCTGCTTCTTCATCTGAGCTCTCATTCTCATCGAGTTCGTAAAACTTGCGCAAGTCTTCAGCATTCGTTTTATTCACAGGCCTGCCATACTTGTCCACGGTATACTTGACTTTGAACTTCTCATCATCGAACATGCCCTGGAAACGCTTGTCGATCTTTACCTTGCGCTGCACCTTGGGCACACCGCGAAAGCGCGGGTCCGACAGCAAATGCTGGAAGCGTTCATCCTTCCAAATACCGGTTGCATTGGTATCACCGTTTTGAGCATGTTCTGAAGTCGTACCATTCTCCTGTTTTGTAAGCTTCGCTTTCGGCTTGCCGGATTTACCCGACTTGTTGGCCATGTTAGATTATTTGAACCAAGTAAGCAACACAGAAACACGTGCGTTGGGGTGTTCACAACATATCGATACTTGCATATTTGCCGACGTAAATGTTATTAATTTTTGTAATGCTATCGATACACACCAAATTTCAACTGGGTCAAATTCGATTAATGAATGCCATATAAGTGGCAACGCTGATAACTGCACCGCTAATATTTCAAAATAAATAATTAAAGGGGTAACGAATAAGGTAATTTGAATGCAATTTAAAATTATTTTGTAGAACATCTTTTTAATTTTTAATTAAAAGCATAGAATTGTCTTTATATTGAATTCAAATTTACGCGCTAATAGACAGGTATATTGTTATCGCATCTCTTAGCAATAGCAACAATATGTTATCGATGACGAACTGCCGTGCTATATATTTATATATATATGTATGTATATGTATGAGAAGTGTTTTTATTTAACTTTTTTACGCATTTAAAACCCTACGACCGAATTGTATAATGGCACCGCTAAACAACAATGATATCCGCTGTAGCACATACTAGCAGTAAGTAAGACATAGAGGCGCAACACATTGAATTCTGTACAATCTGCTTGCGTGGATGCGTTTTTGGATACCATAAACAGAAACAGAAACAGCAATAGCAACAGCAACAAATACTCCGGCATTGGATAACAATCAGTTTGTAACTACGATTGGCTTAGAACAGTTTAAAAATCAGTGCGTTTCGTGCAAAGGAATCCATACGAATAATTCCGAGGCGCCATAAAAAAGCAATAGCAACAACAACAACAACAATACGATACTGTCAAAGCTGTTGGCGCGGGGGTGGCGGACGGCGGGCCGACAACCATCAAAAGTATGAGTAATAACGTAGAAAGTAACGGCAATAGACGCACCGTTGATTGGCAACGTTTCGGTCTTGGCGGTGATGATGAAGGCGAGATAACGGTTGCAAACTTTCGTCAACGTAGCAACAACAACACTGGCGGATTTGTCGATTTAGGCAATGAATATACGTACGCAGCTGGCGGTCATCATGCGTCCGGCGCCAACGAAATCTTTGCCGGAGAGCAAGGCGACAAGCCATGGTAAGTTGGTATTCAGAATTTTGCTAAATAATATCTCACTGATGTCATCATCGCTCAACAGGTGGCGCTCGAACTTCTTGATCTCACAGCCAGTGCTGTTCGGCACCTGGGATGGTGTCTTCACCTCTTGCCTGATCAACGTGTTTGGCGTGATCGTATTCCTGCGCTCCGGCTGGATTGTTGCCCAGGCTGGCATCATCAATGCCGTGCTCATCATTTTCTGCACTGTGGTAATTGCCCTGATTAGTGTGCTCTCGGCCATTGGTATCTGTGAGAGATGTCGCGTGGAAAGTGGTGGTGTTTATTTTCTCATTGCACATACACTCGGCTCTCGATTCGGTGGCGCACTCGGCTTGCTGTACTGCTTTGGACAAGCCGTCGGCTGTGCCCTCAACGTGATGGGCTTTGGCGAATCGATGGCCGGCCTGGTGGGTCTTGAGCATAACAAGTGGGCCATTCGTGGCTTTGCAACGGCTGCTGTTCTGCTGCTTGGCTGTATCAATGTGGCTGGCGTCAAATGGGTGATCAAATTGCAGTTTATTCTACTTATGATATTGCTCATATCGGCGCTAGATTTCATGGTGGGCAGCTTTGTGGGCGAGGATCCGGGTACGTGCTGAAACATTCATTCTCTTTGCCAATTATAAATCTAACAATATTAAATTTTTTTTTTCAGATAACGGCTTCGATGGCTGGATGAGCGGAAATTTTGTGGAGAATCTTTGGCCAAAATATAAAGACAGCTATTCGTGGTTTCAAGTCTTTGGCGTATTCTTTCCGACCGTCACTGGCGTCTTATCCGGCATCAATATGAGCGGCGACCTCCGCGCTCCATCCACAGACATTCCCAACGGCACGCTAGCCGCCTTTGGCACTTCGTAAGTTATCAGGGTAGCAATAACTGACTTGACTCCAATTGGCTCATTTGTGGTTATTTTGCAGCACTTTCCTGTACTTAGTTTTTGTGCTATTTTTGGGTGCAACATGCAAGCGAGGAGTATTATACACAGACTACATGATCTCTGTGAAGGTTTCGGCCGTTCACTTTCTGCTGCTGGCGGGCATCTATGTGTCCAGCATGTCCTCCTGTCTGGGTGCCATGTACGGCACGCCGCGTGTTCTACAGAGTATTGCTAAGGAAAGCGTCATACCTGGTATTGATGTGCTGGGCAAAGGTGTACGTATATAGCTCTCTCTCTCTTTCTTTCTCTCTATCTCTCTCTCTCTCCCTCTCTCTCTCTCTCTCACACACACCATGTTACTCATATTGTGCTCTGCTTTTCTATTTGGTTTCATTTAGCGCGGACCTAATAAGGTGCCCCTATACGCAATGGCAGTCGTGGCTCTGGTTACCGTCACCTTTATTATAGTCGGTGACATTAACTTCTTGGCGCCCATTGTAACTATGCCATTCCTGATGACATATGCTTGCATAGACTACGCCTATTTCGCACTGGCCCAAACTTTTGATATTCAGGAGCAGCGCGAGGAACGTTTTCGTATACAGGCTTCGAGTCCAAGCTACGAGACGCGTCGCTATGGCAGCGTATCGGATGGTGGCAATGATCTCGATATGCTCTTTCCAGATCGTGTGCGGCACAAGAACCTGCAGAGTCCACAAAACTCACCGATGCATCAAGCGCAAACATTGCCAACAGTGCCTTTAGCGAACATTGTAGATATCAATGAGTCAGCACCAAGTACTTCGTCTGGGCAGGAACCAACTGCAGCGGCGGCGGCGGCGACGGCGGACGGCACTGGGGTGACCGTCGACCCGGCAGCTGCACAGGCTGGCAGCGAAGTCGAGGATGAGAACGAGCCCATTGCCCCGATTCGTCCGCCCATACATTCCAAGACGAAAAACTGGTACTCTGGCTTTTGCAATCGCTGGGCCTCGTTACTGGGAGTAAGTATTTAGTGTAGTTAGCCTACCTTCTTTAATCTGGTATCTTGTTCGGCTACAGGCACTCACCAAGCTGCTGGTCATGCTGTTGGTGAACTGGTATTATGCCTTAACTTGTTTTTTGGTCGTATTCGTTGTTTGGTTCTATGTGGGCACAGCTAATCCCGCCGTCAAGCCTGGCTTGACTGCAGAGTTCAACTTTTTTGGCTGGCTCAAGAGTGTCATTTTCCGTTGCTTTGGGTAAGTGATTTCACTAAAAGTATATTCAAAATATTATTTATATAAAATATATTCCATTATAGAAAACGTATGCACGAGTACGAGCAAATTGTTGTGACACCCTCTTGCCCAGGCGTAGATCTCTCGCCCACACAGTTGAACGAGCAGAACGAGGACTTCAGGCCGCGTCCAAACTATCATCATTCATCGGTAATAGAGGGACGGTTGATAGACGACATCTAGACTTTTGGCCATGGGCCGTAAACAGTGGGATCATGGGTTATTGGGAAACGCGGCAAGCAATATTTTGAATGCATTTTGCTAATACTAAACTAATTAAATTATAACATACAAATGTAAAGTGCAACACTAAAGATAGTTATGTTAAACCAGCACATGCATTTAGAAGCGATCTTCCCACATACACACATACACACACACACACACTCAAAGACCGAACCCAGCGCACATTGCAGCTTTAGATAAATTAAAATTACTTGTGTACTAATTATTTATTAATCGTAAGTTCAAGAATTTAATCTGCTTCTAATATGTTCCTTTCTTGTGTAAAGTCATTTTGCTGATTTCCTATTGTTTAATTCTATAGAAAGCCTGTAAAATTGTTGCTTAATATATATGTTTCCGTACATTTTGTATCGTCTCAAAGCACATACATACATCATTTATTTGAGGAAACATATGTGATAATGAGATAATAAGTAAAAACAATCAAAAAAAACAAAGAACAGACTCAACAACAACAGCCCAAAGCAAGGCAAAAACAAATTGTTTTAAAAAGTTGACATGTTCTTTTTCTATGATACCACCACAAAGGGGAAAATTATCAATGAAACTGATTTGATTGAAATACCTTATGTTATATATACATATACATATGTATAAAAAATCACATACACTAACCAAACACAGATACACACACACAGAAAATTGATTAGCCATCGTCCGCAAGAACCACGAAATTACATCCAATTGAAGCCCAATTTTTTTAAATGCAAAACAATAAATAAGCAATAACATTATAAAAAGTATAAAATTCATAATCTATTACCACAAATATCTGCAATAACTACATTATATATACCACATTACATATGTATGTATATAAATATATATTACTAGGTATATAATCAAATATTTAAGAAAATAATAACGGAACCCACATAAAACATTGCGCGTTATATTTCAAAAATATACAAAGCGTTTTACTTTTGGACGTACATACTTATATAGCATAAATTTAACCTAATTATACAAAGAGCAGGTAACGCATCCATGAACAACACAAAAAAAAAACAATTTATATGTAATACCAATATTAACTGAAATGTGTATTAAACAGTTTAATAAACCAAAATGTCGTTTATATTACAGTTCAAGTAATTCAATTGAAATGAGCATAATACATTTCGTAAACATGTTTTCGTTTAAATATGTTTATTATTTGCACTGAATTAAAATTAAAACTGTAGCGCCAAAATTTTAATTAAAACATATCGATTATTTTGGAAAAGCAGATGTGAAATACAATCGATAAAGTCAGCCCTGGTATGTAACAGTTGCAGCCCTATAACCTCAAATCTAAACCAGTAGAACCAATATACAGTGGAGTTTTGTTATATTTCCCGCAAAACTAACCACTGCAGGTATATGAGGTTGTCCCAATTGCTCCAGCAAAACGCCATGAACACCCTAATGCGCCTATCACCCCAGCTCCACCAGTGGCGCACATATTGCATAAAACAATGCGCCGCCGCCGGTACGGAAGCCACTGCTCGAGGTCGGTAAACAATAATAGTTAATTTGAAATTGTTCGTCTGGAATAAGTATCACTTCTAATCACAGCTAAACCCAACTATGAGGAGTTCATTGGCAGCCGTCACCAGCAGGCGCAGCGCAGCATAGTGGTGCAAGTCAGCTCCGAGAAGTCATACAACGAATTGTATAACTACTGCAGCAGATTTGGACATATTGTCACTGTCCAACACTACTCCGTGCAGCATGAGGATGAGCTGCACTATATGCTGCTAGAGTATGCCACCGCAAGCGAGGCATCTGCGGCGATCAGCTCAAGTGCTTACAATACCGAGCTCAGCGGGAGCGGCGTGCCGGTACGCTCTCCGTTTCTATGGTTTAGAGCACCAGCTGCAGGTGCTGGCAGACGGGGACAACCTAAATTGGCGGCCAATCAGAAAGCGCTGGCTCTACACACAGTCGATGGCACCCGATCATTGAGCCATGAGGCCCTGAAGGAGCTGTTACACGGTGCTGCTGGCATCGATCAACAACTGAATCTGCTGTACGAGCATACACGTTTAAATGAACTGGGCGTGCGCATGCGCTTCCTCGCAGCACTCCAAGTGGAGCATGCCATTTCGGGGATGTTTCCGGATGCATTAGCGCAGCCATTCGGATCCTCGGTAAATGGCTTTGGCAAAATGGGCTGTGATTTGGATTTGATATTACGATTTGATGGCAAAACAGCAAGTACGGATCAGGACAATCAACGTGAAGCATCGCGTCTTATTTACCACACCAAAGAGAATCTAAGCAATGGACGTTCACAGACGCAACGACAAATGGAATGCATTGGCGACATGCTGCACCTCTTTCTGCCCGGAGTCTGCCATGTGCGGCGCATTCTCCAAGCGCGAGTGCCCATCATCAAATATCATCACGAGCATCTGGACCTGGAAATCGATCTGTCCATGAGCAATCTGTGAGTAGTCGATAAACAACTATTATATTCTACAACTTAACATAAGTTCCTCACAAAATGATGGGCTAGTCTCTGCATCAGCAGAAAGCTATCATCCACTTAAAGCTAAGATCAAAATCATTTTCATACCCTGAAAACATTTTCAATTTCCCATTCAAAGCATATTTGATATAGTGTTGGAACTTTAGCAGGCCAATGTTGGCTTTATTCTCTTGGTTTATTAACGTACTTATTGTTCGAAATGAAAACTTAAGATCTATCAACGATGGATATAACTCTTTGCACTGTGCGCTCGCCCAGGTACTTTTATGCTGTTCAAACTTAGCTAACTAAATGGTTGCTTGGGGACTTGGTGTTTGCTCTTAACGTCTGTAGTTGCTGGCCTGTTCCTCCTCCTTTTTGACGGCCTGGACCAGCACAAAGCTCATGACGCCACAGATGACCGTTAGCATGGCCATTATCATGGCCAGACCCACAATCCATGCAGTTTTACCCTCAAAGAACCAGGTCAACTCATCCACGCAGCCACTGAAAAAGGCATTGCCGCTGACGGTGTCGCGGCATGAGCTGGGCAATGGCTGACGCAAATCCAAATAGTCCCACGGTCCGCTGGCACCACAGCAGCCAATATTCTCCTGAATCATGGTCAAAACATAGTTGGAGTAGGTGTACTCCGAAGTGGACACAAATCGGCGCAGCGACACATTCAACAGCGGCTGCAGACTCGAATTAATTGTGCTGTACTGCAGCAATATGGCCGAGCCAGCCACCGTGGCAATGAATCCAAATATCTGTGTGCCAATGAACACGAAGAGAGCCAGCGTGTTCTCCATGAGCGCACTAAGGCAGCCCAGAAAGCTGACGGCCATCATGATGATACTGATGGCGATCAGCACATAGACGCCAATATAAAACGACTGCGCCTCCAGGATGCGCAGCCAGTCATTGAAGCCCGGCTCGGCACGCAGCCAAACGGTCAAGGCGAACAGTGCCGTTGAAATCATCCAGGCGATAATGTTGAAACAGAAGAGCGTGTACTTCACGCAGCCGATCTGTTTCTCCAGCTGCTCATCGGCAGTGCCATAGCCAATGCCCATTATGGAAGGCTAAAAGAGAGCAGAAAGCGAAACAATCATGAGTAATAAAGTAAAGATTCATTGATTATTTTATTGGCCATCGATGCAATATACCAAAGAATCGCGCTTTTCACCTGCGCCACACAATAATAAACGTTGCTGAGTCAGCGCTAGTATATAAGTTTACCCATATCACGCCCAACTGTTAATCATACGAGCTTCCGATGCCTCTTTCTCTGTGCCCAGGCCCAGGCGAGAGCCAACGCGAGCCAAAGGCGGCCAAGTAACTTGGCCTTATCAGCGTTCTGTTTAGCAAATAACGTTATCACTGCTTGGCTGGTTGACTCTGTTCCACAATGGAATCGGTGGCACACACACAAATATGATTAATATACAGGTTGCTATTGCAACACTCAGTCAATTTCAATTTCAAATATATTACCAAACTCTATGTGAAATACACGATTTACGCTGTATAACTGATCTCCTATTTAACCAAAAAAGACAAAAAAAAAAAAATAACTCTATTAGGCCTTTTTAATTGAAGGTCAATAATTTTGTTGGCTGCACTTTTATATAAAACAAAAATTTCTTTTTGATATATATTTTTTTCGTTGGGGTTTCACTTAAAAAAATATAGAATTTGTTGTTCACCTTTCTGATTGTTTAGAAATTTAAAACAAGTGTATAAATGTATAATATATATTTTATACACCGTTGTCGCACCTCCGATTGGTTCGTTCGTTAAAATCGTTTTGTACGCTCTGACAAAAATATGATTGCCTGAAATGATAAAAAAAAAGGTAGAATGTGATGACAACATCCCAGCCACGGTACAAACTTGTCGGCGGAGGAGGCCCTAAGATAAGATAAGATACGGCGTAGGCTGAGGCATGCCAAAGCTTTTGCTGATAAGATTAGATAGAAACAGGTGCCGATTGCCAAATGCCATATAATGCACACACATAACGGGATAGTATTGTCATCCCTTTTGCCCATGAAGCAGGTGAATCAGTTAAACCACATTATCAAGCCGTTTCTGATACACATGCTGTGATTCACAATGTCGGTGACGCTCGTTTATAATCACGGACGGAGTTGCTGATAAAACAAAACTAAGCCCACAACACAATGCATTCAAAACCGTATCCGGTCGGTGTAGATGGTCAGTTTTCTGTGTGGAACGCTGAGGCATGAATGAGACGGTCTGCCACGCCCTGGCGCCAGAATGCCAGGTGAATCACGAAATAAAAAAGCTTTTGATTTAAAAAATTTTTGGAAATATTAGTAGCTGTACCTGATAGCTATTTAATATTTATTTTATTATTATTATTTATTAAATTATTATTTTTTTTTTAATTATTGGAAATAGAAAATTATTCCCTAGATAACAGTATAATATATTTACTTATTATTTTATGTTATTTTTTTATTTATTGATTTATTAATTGTTTTTCTTTACAAACAGTTTCCTTGAATAGTATTAATACGATTGTCTTTTATTTTATTTTTATTATTTATTTTTTTTTATTTAATGTACATGGAAAATTGTTTCCTTGAATCCCTCTGAATTCGTAGATCATGTGTTGAATATTCTCTTACAAATTAAATATTCTAAATTTTCTCCACTCTTTTTAAACTTTAACTCATCATCATCAGAAGTAAAAGTATTTGTATCTTATAACTGTATATTCTGTATTCTTTTGCAGCACTGGCTTCTTCATGTCCGAGCTGCTGTACATGTTTGGGGAGATGGATCCGCGTGTGCGTCCTTTGACCTTTTGCGTGCGACGCTGGGCGCAATCGTGTGGCTTGACAAATCCGTCGCCAGGACGCTGGATCACGAACTTCTCGCTGACTTGCCTGGTCATGTTTTTCCTGCAACAGCTGCGACAGCCCATTCTGCCGGCGATTGCAGCAATGGTAAAGGCCGCGAACTCAACAGACATTCGAGTCACCGAGGATGGTATCAATTGTACGTTTGCGCGGGATATGGAGCGTGTGGGCTTTCAGACTCGGAATGCGTGCAGCCTGAGTGAACTGCTCTTGCAGTTCTTTGAGTTCTACTCGCAGTTCGACTTTCACAATCGTGCCATATCGCTGAACGAAGGCCGCGCCCTGGCCAAGCCAGATCACTCGGCCATGTACATTGTGAATCCGTTGGAGCAGCTGCTGAATGTTAGCAAAAACGTTAGCCTGGAGGAGTGCGAGCGATTGCGCATCGAAGTGCGCAATGCTGCCTGGATGCTCGAGTCGGAGGTAGAGAACACGACGCTCTCAGAGAGCGAACGACGAGAGCAGTTATGGGGTCTGCTCAACCTGTTCAAACACCCCGAGAAGTCTGTCATACGTCCCAACATGTTCTTCAAACCGCGCATGGTCGAGGTCAGCGATCTGTTTGATGAATCCCAGACAGCGATACCCACACCGCCGCCCGTCAACTATAAAAACTCCACCGTGCGTCAGCAGGTGCAAAGCATTAAAGCAGCTGCACGCAGCGAACTGAAACAGCTGCGTGAGTCCAGCACAACGACGACGACGACGTCCACAGCCAAAACCAAACGCAGCAGGTGATAACCGGCAGCATTTCTCTAGACAAATCCCGGCTTAGTGTATATATCTTTATATATAAATAGAAAGTAACTCAACTCTGACTACATATTTTAACTAACTAAATCTTGTTCATATTGTTAAGCGTTACGGCCCAAAACGCAGCCATGTGGGCGTACGAGAGTACGAGCATGCTGCAGCCTTGTATATCCAACTCGTATGTGGTGGACCCAGGGGAAACAGCTTGTTTAGCAATTCCCTCTCTGCCCTACCTACGTTAGGCGTTAAGTATTGTAGTTGTTTTTTTTTTTTTATAAAATAAATTAATAAAATTAAAAGGAAAGTGTTAAACAAAGTTAGTCAATGTGAAAAGTTCAGACTGAGGCTGAAATGGTTGCTAGGCTTTTTGTATAAAATAAAAACTGATATATACTATATATATGTAGTCTATTGTCTGTCATATGATATTTACTATAGATCCCATTTCAATGCAAAAGTCTAACAGCTGGCTTTAGAGCTTCCACAAATGAAATGGGAAACAACTGAATAATCATCTATAATCTACGGATATTTGATATACATGATAAGTTGAGTATACAATACAAAAACAACAGCTGGTCTGAGTGCTGCCACGAATGAAACATGAAACTATTGAAAAATCATTTGTGGACTATTGATAGATGATAATTCCATACCTATATAGATATACTACAAATATCAGCAACTGGTCTGAATTGAGTCTGAGAGCTTCCACGAATGAAATATGAAACTGAAACATTTATATACGTATGTATAAATAGATCTGAATAAACATATTATGCATTGGATATACGATAGAATCGCTAAGCGATCCATTCACTGTTGGTTCATAGTCCAAAATATATGTTACGGCTGGGATCTACTTATGATACATATGCTGTTATAAATAATAAGGTATTATCTACAATATACCTAACAAAAAATTATCCATATTTGTTGTCTGATTCGTATACTACATAAATATATATACCTCTGCATAGTTTGAAGCAGTTAGTCAAGTTGTGATTAGATTTTCGTAATTGCTCAATTTATTCAGTTTCTTTTCTATATAGTTTTTGTTCTTTTTTTTTGTTTCTTTTTGTTTTGTAATTTTCTATAATTAGGGCAAAGTCTTGATCGTTAACAACACGCCTCTTGCTATGTATATTCATTAAATGTATCTCGTTCAAGTTTATGTTCTTTCATTTCTGTTTTGTAAATGTTTAAAATGCCACAAGTTAGCACGCTCAATTTGATTCAACATATATACGTATATATGTATATATATACATATATGTTTCTTTGTTTGTATGGATACAAGTTCGAGTGAAGGTATGTGTGCATAACAAGACACAATATATATAAATATTTATATCTGGATGTCAATGTAGACTTATGTATAAATGTTTACGATATTTTGCGTGTTTGTCTGTGAGTGTTTTCAGTTTCAATGTTTATTTGATATACATTTGCGTTTGCAGTGTTTCTTGTTCGCTTTTATAACATATATATATATATTCCTAAATAAATATGAATATTTTGGTTATTAGTTTTATGTTTTATGTTTTTTTTGTTGTTTGTTTGTTTATGCGCTTCTCATTGTAATATCGTTTGTCTAATTTACAAATATAATGCAACCGCTTATTGCTTCTGAATCTGCTTCTCTTTTTTTTTTTTAAGTGTACTCGTAATTAGGTAATTATGTATGTAAAGCACGTATCGCATGTGTATGTAACGTATTTATTTCCATGTATTTATTCGCTGTTGTTGTTACGGCTGTTGTGTATTAGTTAATGTTGGTTGTTTGCCATACGCTTAAGTTATTTAAAATAATTTACATACATTAATTAAAGAAAATTAAAACTTTAATTCCTAGTTAGTAGGTACAAAATATTGTTTGTCATGCGCCACTGTGAGAGAAAATTGATCGACAAACAAACGCCTAATAATATGTCATATACACATATATATACATATATTTTTCATATAAATATATATACATATACATGTTACAAAAAAAAAAAGTTATATATATATATATATATATATATGCATATATATATATATATATATATGTATATATATATATATATATATAAACAAACAAGAATCCTGTTCGTGTATGGACAGTATGGAAGCCAGCCCAAGGAAACATTGGGTGTTAACTATATATAGTCGAAACAAGGCAACCTAATTAGATCTCTCGCTTGGCGGCCACTAGACAATGATTTCAACGGGATCATTCAACGATGCGTCGGCTCATCTAAACCAGAGCTTCAGGCGCAGCGCATCGACGCCGTTTAAATAGTAACGAAAAAGTCGTTTATCACGCACAAAGCCCAAGTTCTCATACAGACGCAGCGCTGGCTCGTTACGCATCTCCGTTTCTAGCACCACTTCGTCCGCATTGTCCGCCAGCATAGCCTGAATCGAAAAGAGACTCGAATACAGTTTATTGCTCACTTGGAAGCTATCGCAGAGACTCTAACCTCAATGGCTTTGGTCACAAGCGTGGTGCCAATTTTAAGCTTACGATACTCCTTGCGCACCGCCAGCATCGCAATATAGCCACGTCGCACATTCATATGCATGTCCAGCTTGCATACGATGGCGCCCACATATTGATTATCGTGCGCGGCGAGGAAGCATAGTTTTGGCCAATTGTAGATGAAGTAGCGATACGTGTATATCGAATATGGCTCGGACAGCTCTGCCTGTATCAGACGCATTATGTCCTGAAATATAATCAATAAATCTATGCACAATGTGAACTAACCCGCATAACTCACATGCATTTGATGCTCGGCTTCGTATTCCTTATAAACTATCTCATCGGCTGAAATGGCAGGTTCAAGCTGGAGCTGTGTTTCTTGTTTTTCTTCTTGTTCTTGGGGCTGTGTCGCAGTGGCGCCTGCTGCTCCGGCAGCTGCCGAAGTTGAGGGTGTCTCATCTTGGGTGCTGTCTGCAGCGGCAATTTTAGCTGTGGTTGCTGTTGTATGTGAGTTGGCAGTGCTTGTGTTGCTTGTGGCTACCGCGGCTGTTAATGATGTGTCGTGCTCTACTCCACTTTCTAAATCCTCTCTCGATACCTGGGCTACCTTGTTGTTGTTTTTCGCTTTACTACTGCTGCAGTTGTTGTTTTTTCTGTTGCGGCTGCTGGAGTTGATGCTGTTCACATCGTTGTTATTGTTGCTGCTGTTGTTATTATTGTTGATGTGATTGTTGTTGTTGATGGCAGAGCTCTTATTGACATGCCCATTGATTGTAGCTGTCACAGAGGACGACGATTCAGTTGTTACCTTTGCCCCCTCCATAGCATGGCCATTATACAGGTGCACTTGCTCTAAAAGGCCATTCATTGCGGACACATCATTGGCAGCCTCAGACTCTACATGTCCATTCGACTGATGAGCAACAGCCTTGACTGTTGCTGGTCCTTGTGCTGGCTTCGCCTCCGGCTTCAGTGGCTGCTGTGTCTTCTTTTTGTTTCGAAACTTTTTCTTGGAGGCCGCCGCAGTTGTTGCTGCTGTCGCAGTGTCCGCCATGTCCGCCACCCGAGTCGCCGCTGCTGAACGAAAGTAATATTTTAGTTACAAGCAGGAGGACACAGCTGAGTGCACTGGTTGACATAGGGGTATACAAACTTATGTATGCTTACCTGCTCCTAGTGCTGGCGCTGCTACTTTCCAGCTATTGATGGGCTTTATCACTGTCGCTGGCGAGGAGTCAACGTACTCTAGACGGTTTTGCCTTTATTTTTGGTTATATTTTCACAGTTGCAAGTTTTTCATTCACACACCCGCACACACACACACACTCGTGCAGATTGAAAGGCGATGAGCGCTATTATCGTTACTTTGGTCAATCGCAGGTATTTCAACGGGTCGCAGTTCCTGAAACTTTAAGTAAAGGCATTTAATTAAAAAGACTTTACCTTTATACAATGATTTAAATTGATTATTTTAATTAAAATTAATGTTTATTAATTTTAATACAAATAGGATTAATATATTTTCTTAAGTCATTCACAGCAACTGCCCGTACTACAACAGGTACTTGGTCATTCTAGTTGTCACTGCAAGTCAAATATCGCGACTTTTACCATCTCTAACACACATACACTTGGTACTGCTTGTGACACTTTGTTCCTTATGGTTTATTTTGATTATTTGTCTTATATGCGCTTAAACGAAATATGCAAGTCGTACTTTACACGTCGCTTATTACATATTTTTTAATACTCACCCCTATTTCATTTGATATTTTTACTCCCTGTGGTTACGAATAAATACTCTCACATGCACACGACCACATGTAACACAGCGAACAGCTGAGCACACACATAAGGTTGTAGAAATCATCGATTGTTACCGATAGATATTCATTTCGACTGCACTCCTGTTAGTAAATTAAATCGAACGTCAAAGCTTGAACTTTGGCGCGTTCATATCTCTTTTTATATGTATGTGTTATTAAAACTACATATATACAAATACTTATTTAAGCAAATGATAAAAGTATTATTAATAGTTTTTTATTATTAAATAGTTTGACGCATCAAATGAACATTTGATTTGTTGTTCATTTAAATTAATTAACGGTTAGTAAAAATGGTATTGTATTTATTGAATTTAATTTTATTTTCAAACCAATTTAATTGCATATCTGCATCTATTTAAAGATGCCGAACAATAATATATTTTAAGTCTCTCATAAATAAAACCGAATTTGAAATCAATTTAAAAAGCAACCAACATAACCTTCGCCTACATTTCGGTCAACGGCTAGAAATCAAACGGATCGTAAATCGTAAATAATATAAAACTGATCGAAATATACCAAGATTAATGTCCACACATAAAACTGTGACTAAATCTTAAATTAATTTCTGTCGCAGCGACTACGAAAAGCCGTACATGCAAAGTGAATGCATCGCTCTGTCCTCTTCCTGTTCGCTTAGTGGGTGCTGGACAACCGGGCAACAGCATGAGTCAAGCGCTTCCAAGTGGTTTCAAGTATGTATGCGTTTATACCGACGTCGTATCCGGAGCGGTCTTGCCTTATGTAAGCAACGCACTGGCTGCTGCGTCTTGAGAGATTTTAATTTCAATTCGATTTTCAGCTGAGCTGCGCTTAGCCAAAGCTGTGCAAAACAACAAATATGAAAACGAGAAAAACATATTAATATGCGCTGAAGATTGAATACACTGCCGAAATATACAAAGTATGTGGAGATATGTATCACGCTAAAAAACTTGACTGAAATGAATTTAAAAGTCACATCAGAGGGCTAAGCGAATCAGTTGAGCCAATATCTTGATCAGCACAACAAAATAAGTTGATATAACCCTGTCCGCCTGTCCGTCAGTTCGATTGTCCATCCCTCTGTCCGTCCGTCCGTATGAGCGTTGAGGGTATCTCGTAATCGAGCAGTCTCGACTAGAGCCTTCTTATATGTTTTTTTTTTTTTTGCAATCTATTTATGACTTTAACAAATGAATGCAAATCGCTCAATATATTCATAATACCCATTTGACTAAATGCTTACAAAAATACTCGACACTCACCGCAGGCCTTTCACTTGGACGACTCGAAAGCTAGACAAACCCCAAGCAAACCAAACCAAGCCAAATTCAACAAGCAAATAGACTGGACAAGTAGATGAAGATGACACCAACGAGTCGGGCGGGCAGCTAGACAGACAGATAGATAGAAAGAGATGCTGAGCGAGGCGTCGCGACTTTTAACTGCACTCAACTGCACGCACTCAAAATTAAGCATACAATTTTTTAGACGACCTATGTTAATTGGCATCGTCTGTGACTTTGTCATTTGAGGCATGAGTTGGGCACCTGTCGGTACACTGATTGATTGGGTACTGTGCTTATATGGCCCTGTGAATGGGTTAAAGAGATCGCGTCGTAAAGTGAGCGACATCAATTCAACGCCCGCTAACAAAAGACTTAGGCAACGAACTTGGCATTGCTTGCTGCCTGCCGCTTGGCGCTTGGCGCTTCTCGCTCGCTGTCATTGTTGTTGTTATTATTGTTGTTTCAACTTGTTTTTGTTATGAATACTTATCGCAGGAATTGGAGCACAATGCACGCAATGCGTCAACATTAAACCATCTGATGCAATGCGACACCAAATTATGCCAAATGGTGTCATCATCATGAAGCACCAAAGCTCCTCCGATGCCATTCATGAGTCAAGCGATTAGAAGCGTTGCGTGTCGCTGAAATAATATCAGATGATTGGATAATATCGATGAGAAATTTGCATACGCCAATACATAATCGTCGCAGCGTCTCTCTGTTTGTTGTTTCACTTTTGAAAAGGCCAAAAATTAGCAAAGTAAACAGCAGCAAAGTCAAATAAAAGGCATGCGGAGAAAGTGAATGGCCGAGCAAAGTAAAAGCAAGAAAACAAAAACAAAAAAACAAAAACAATATCAACAACAACAACAATGAGAGGCAAACAGCCATTGAGCATGAGTGACAAGCCAACACCCCTCTCTTATCAAAGATGCAAATCTCCGTGCAGCAAGATTACGCAGACTCCGCCGCACTCCAACTAGACCCGGGCCAGGTTTTTGTTTCAGATTTCGCACACATGCAGCTAGCCAGATCGTAAAGCAATTTCAGTTTTTTTTTTTTTTTTTTTCTTCTTTGTTTTTGAGCAGCAGCAGCAGCAACATTGGGACCGTCATGTCGCCGTTTTGTGTGGTGTCATTTTGCCGGCCCCTGTTGCAACTCATGTGCATGGGGCAAAGTCAACTCAAAGCAGTCTCGGAAAAACCAAGCCACAGTCGGAGCCTAGCAGCACACACGCATGCAGCATAAAACACCATTTAACTTTGGCATCACTCAAGCGATTTTTGTTGTTGTTTATATACCCTGTAACTATTTAATGTGCATAATGAAGTTTGGAAAATACAAGCAGATGAGTCTTCTATGAATATATGTCACTAGTTTGCATGTCTTTGATCAGAGGCAAAGAGCTGTGGCTATGAAAGTCTTACTCTTACTAAAATTACTGATAAGATATTGATATATTGATATTGAGAGAGAGAGAGAGATAGGCAGCAAGCATGCGCTAGAGAGTTAAACAGAAAAGAAAGTAAGAGAGAAATTTCATATCACTCAGAATAAGTAATGAATACATAATGAATACGTCTATCTAACACTCTTTATATATGTATGTATGCCTTTATGGATATATATGTATGACTCTCTATTATTTATTCTATTTCGCTCTCGATCTCTCTCTCTCTCTCTCATTCGTTTCTGCTACTCACCTAAAAAATTGGTCTATCTCTGTCTCTCTCTCTCTACCTCTCTCCGCTCTCTATCACTCTCTTTCAATATATCACACTCTCTATCTCTCTCTATATATCTATCTATATCTCTCTATCTATTTATCTATCTCTCTTTCTATCACTCTCTCTCTCTCTCTCTCTCTCTACCTAAATCTCAAGCTGTTTCTTAGGCGCTCTCCAGTAATGCAGCCTTTCTCTGTGATTTTCATTAGCATACCAAATATTTTGTATAGAAAAATCATAGATTCTAGCTATAAAGCTAAACATATTTGAGTATTTATATATTTTTGCTCTACAAAGAAACTTTGAGTATGAAAACTATGCAGAGAGCACTCTATGGTATCTCTTAGTGGAATAATGTTAGCAATCGCATTGAGTTTTCTTCTTCTTTTTGGAGTAAATTGCCGCGTCAGCGACAAATTGTGTCAAATGTTGTCACCAAAAGGCAACAAAGGGCAGACACGGTTCGGGCTGGTAAACATCTTTAAAAATTTTTATAATTTTATTGTACACAAGTAAATGTCAGGCGAAAATGGTAATGTTACAAATGTGTGTGCTTGTTTGTTTATCTTTTTTTTTATATTTGTTTGTTGCCAAAATCGTTTTTAATTATTTCGAGCAAAAACGTGCCAGGCCGAGGAAAGACAAGTCGTTGGCTATTGGGCAAGGGCAGGGAGCGTTGCGTTATGCAAAGCTAGAAGAGCGCCAAAGTGGAGCAGAAAACGAAAACTGGAAAAAAAAACACACATAAAATGCTATTAGACAAGCGTTTAGACATGTTTTAAACAAATATTGACACAAAATAAACAAATTACAACAGTTTTTCGTTTTAATGTGCTTCTATGGGTATTAAATCATAATTTGAACCTAGGGCAGCACATACAAAACAAGCCTGGGAATACTTTAAAGACGCTTGAAAAACATCCATCAGTTTTAGCAAGATATTTTTAAATATTTATATGCAGTATGTCAAATATGAATACAGATTTTTAAATATGAATAATATGAATAATTATAATTATTTTTTTAAGCATTACTTCAAATATTTCTATTTTAAATATACTACAATTTATAATCATTTAATCAAAATGCAATAATAATCAATAAATAAACCCTATCAAAATGCTTAAAACTACACCAAAAATTAATTTAGTTTTAGTTTTACCCAGCATGGTCAATCGCAGCTAACAAATCGAAACACAATGCACGAATTGATCCAGTTTCGGTAATGAGCAACGATGGGCGGAGTGCATCGTAAACCTACGCAGTGCAATGCGATCGGCATCTATATATATATAAGTATTATATACACACATATATAGATCTACTCAATATGCATATATATTCATTATGCAATAATGGCACGGCCAAAGACAAATCTGAAACCGAAGCAGGGCAAAGCAAAGCAAAGGCAAGCCAAGCAAGGCAAAGCAAAGCGAAGTAAAGCATAAGACAATATAATCGTAATCAACTTCCAAATCAATTTCAAGCAGCAACTGAACTGGCCTCAATTGGAGCACCGTAGGCCCGAAATGGAGCAGAAAGAGCAGGCAGTGCGTGGTTGTATGCAGAGATGCGTTTGGCCAAAGTGAAATGGCAAGAGATGCAGATGCCGATGCTGCTGATGCTGATGCCGATGCTGAAACCTGTATGCTAGAATGCCTAACATTGCTCTCTGACTCCTAGATCTGGCGCACAGGTGTATTTGGTCAAGGTGAGCGAGCTGGGCAAAATATCAAACAGCAAGCATCGAGCAGCTAGTAGCAGCAGCAGCTACATTGAAATCCAAAATCCAAGATTCCATGCCCAGCATCTGTGGCAGCTTCTAGAGCAGCAGCCCATTTAACGCTCTCTTTCGGGCACGCAATTCACCTGAGCTGAGACAGTTAAATGACGTCGCCGTTGGCGTCGTCGTTGGCAGCGACATAAGCAGCGACGGCAGCGTTGTCAGCGTCGGTCCAACCCGTTCAGTATAATTCGAACGCTCATTGAAAATGGTCTGCAGGCCGCGCATGCGCCAAGCTAAAAGCTCTACGTTCACCTCCAAGTCGTAGTCGAAGTCGGTTTCGGAGCTGAAGTCGCGTGCTCAACATACACTATATATATATGCATACTATATATATATGTATATACAGATATCTACAACATTTCATAGCTGAATTTGTATTTTTGTTGTTGTTATTTTTAGTTTTCTTGTGCTTGTGCAACGAAAGTTTAACGCCTGAAAATAAGTAAATCCCAATACAAACCACAAAATACAAAAAAAAAAAAACAAAATTTGTGAAAAATATTAATTCGAAGACGTGCCAAAGGCGAGGCGCCAAACGTTTTGGAAAATGTAATTGAAAAATTTAATTTTGTGCTCGAAAATAATAAAGTTTTGATAATGCAAAATGCACGGTAGTAAGAAAAAAGAAAAATGAAAAAAATTGCCAGCAAATGACCTTGACACGACACGAGGTGGCAAACACCTGATATGTGAGGGTCGTGAGCTCATAAGCGGGGGGAACGAGACAGAGCGGGGCAGCTTACAGCATGCAAATTAACCAAGACGATTGAGTGTCTGCTCGCTCGATGCATGATTTTCTCCCTCTTCTTTGTTTATTGGTGTATTTAACATAAGGCGGGGCAGGGCTGGGCGTGGCAGTTAACAAATGTTATAGCGTTTCTGCTGGCAATCAAACAATCGCCATCAGCGACATTTGGCCATGGCTTAAGAGTTCATCTAGCCGCAGCTAGATCGAAGCTAAATGACCCCATGACTCGATTATAAGATGTTATATCTGTAAGGTCGAAATATATATAGATAATATATATCTCTATATGAATTATAAAATATATAGAGACAAGTTAATTATATTGAAATATGTACATATATATTATTTATAATAGAAATAAGGAAATGTATGTAGGGAAAGGCATCAAATCGTTGGCTTGGCTTAGCCTAGCCTTAGTCTGAGTTCATCAAGATTTTGCCAAAGAATATGATTTCAATTATATGCACGGATAAACAAAATTCTTTGTTTTTTTTTATGTTATGATATTAATAATAATGATATGGATATTTGCAATAGAAATTTTACATTTCATTTCTAGCTTTTTTCGAGCTATTTTTTGTAGACAATTTTATATTTTATTTGCTGCAACTAAATTTACATTATTTGAAATGCATTTTAATTTATAAAATTAAAGAAATTTAAATATAAATATTTTTATTTTATACTTTTTTACTGATGACTAAATAATTTATAAACAAATAAAGTTTACTAATATTTCTATTAGTAATATCGCTGCTTTGATTCATAGACAAAAAGCAATTTCGTATTTTCAAGTTCAATGCGGTTTTAGCTACGGTTATCAGCAGAGTTAACTAACAAAGCCGGGTCTAATATAAACACAAGCCAAGTTCAAGCTAAATATCTCATTAGATCTACTTAAGCCGGCTTTAACCTACATCAAATTCTCTTATAATAACTCTTCTCACAAGTACATGAAAAATTCAAGGAAAGAAAACAGAATTCATTACCAAGTCAACAAACAATTATTTATGAAGTCTTATTTTGCCTAATGACAACAACAACAACAACAACAACTACAGCAACAGCAACAAAAGACAACAAACAATTAGCACCGCTGACAGTGTAATAATTTTGTTACAAGGCAACGAAATGTCAACGCAACATTTGAAAAACGCTTTTGTCATAACTTTTGACAGCATAATTAAAGTAAAAATATTAAGAAAATAAACGACATTAACAACAAATTTAATAAGCAAAAGAAAGCATTAAGAGCTAAGAGTGTTTCATATTTGTTTCTGTTTCAGTTTCAGTTGTTTTTGTTTTTGTTTTTTTGTGGCACAGGTGAAAGTGTTAACAAAAATAAAGGGAAACAGCAATAAACTGGCAAAACATACACATGCATATATAAAAAATCAATAATAAAAAAAAAATATAAGGTACCAAAAACCAATTGACTGGGTAAAAGTTTGGCCGAAGCAAGCTAAAAATAATAAAAAAAAAAAAAGTGCAGAAGCTGAAAACGTTAATGAAACTGAGCAAAATGGTTGGAGCTGATTATGTGGAATACTCGCACACAATATGCATTTGCTTTGGCCACGGCCGGCTTGGGTTTCTTTCGATTATTGTTGTTGGCACTGGCTTGGCTAAAAGTAGGCGTTTCGTTTTCCTGGCCACCCCAAAACAACATTCACTCGTCATATGTAGGCAACGCTTAACTAGAATTTTGCAGCAGCTAAATTGTTGCAGCAACTGCAACTGCAGCTTTAACTAATACCTGCAAATTCGCCATAAAGCAAAAGCCAGTCCAGCTAGTAGGCTGAAAAGCAAGCGGCAACAAAACCGCTACTGCTGCTGCTGCTGCTGCAAAAAAAAAAAAAAAAAAAATTTAAGCCAAAAAGCTGAAAGCAACAAAAGCATTTGTAACAAGTTGCAGTAAAAGTGGTGCGTATATGTTGTCCCGTCTCTTTTTAACTGGTTGCCATCCTCTCCCTCTCTCGCTCTCTCTATCTGTTCGACTCACTCCATCTCAGTTGGTTGACTAATGAAGCACATCGGCTTGAAGTTGATGAATTTTACGCGCCTTGTCGCCACTGACTAATTGACTAAAGTGAGAGCAGCCAGCAGTTAGCAGTTAGCAGCCCAGCGGCGCTTTCTCAACGGCTTGTACCGGAAATGGTAGCAGATGACCTTACTAGTTAGTTAAAAAATAAATAAAAAAAATAATAATAATAAAAAAAAATAATACAAAACAAAGCAAAACACATATCAAATCTGTGTATGACAGTAGCAGCAAGTTTGTGTCTTAAGTCTTTTAATTGGTTAGATTAATTGAGGCAATAGCTTACAGCCTCTTAAGTTACTGTGGATTAACAGTCATCGCCGCATGTTCGTGTCTTAATTCTTTTGTTTCAACAGATTTTGCGTATGATTTACAATCTAATCCACGCTTATTACAGATTACAAGCTAGATTATATTATTGAACCAGCTAAAAGCTATTGCTGCACAAATGGCTTATAGATTACATGATCTACTTAACTTCAACAGCAAACTGTTTGTGTCTTAAGTCTTTTGATTTTGTATTATATCTATTTTGAATGCTGTTAGTTGCACTTAAGCATTGTATCATGATTTGATTATGCGTTTTCTCTATCTTTTGATCTTAATGCAAATCTAGACTTATAATCAAACTTTCTACAGCACAACTTTTTGAATAGATCACATTTTAATTTGGTGAAAATAGAAAAAAAAAACTATTGTAATATTCACAAATCAATCTAAAGTCAAACTAATGCAAGTTATAAGGAAAAACAAATTCAAATTCAAGCGAAAATCTCTGAGATACAAAACGAAATATATGCTGTGCCATAAATTATGTGGATTTTACGATTCTTTGGATAAAACACAAAAAACAAAAAAAACTTTCTTTAAGCCGTCAAGGTGCTGATGATGGGGTGCGGCGCATGCATTTGATGTTTTTTTTTTATGTTCAACCAAGTTAAGTTTCACATGAGCTCAAGAGTCGGGAAAAATCTCTAGAAATAGCTAAATTGCTCTTCTGAAGGTCACTTTAATTACCAACCAAATTACCAAAGTACTCTAATGCTGTTGATTAACTAAGCTAATGAAGTGGCATATCTGACTCTTTTTCGTTTGCTAGCTCTCTCTCTCTCTCACTCTCCCCCCTCTTTAACTAGAAACAATGAACAATGGCAAAATAATAAAGCTGCAAGTCAATTGGTGCTCGACTTGGCGATTACTTTAAACTATATTGTTGCTTGGCTTTGTTGTTGTTGGTAATGAAAGAGGTCAAGTGAGCTTTGTTGTCCAGAAAGTTTGCATGCAAAAGTTCAGGGCTAAAGCAATTGCAGTCCTACGGCTTGTCACAGAGCAATGCCAGCTCTAATTGATCTATTATGTATTATAACATTAGCAAATCATTATCTTATTAACGAGTTAGTTGGGGTGCTGAGAAATGGACTTATAATGAGCATATATAAT
Organism: Drosophila antonietae; assembly: GCA_030914385.1. NCBI lineage: Eukaryota > Metazoa > Arthropoda > Insecta > Diptera > Drosophilidae > Drosophila > Drosophila antonietae. The sequence goes on along the minus strand of JAUESO010000128.1, from coordinate 104,544 downwards.
ATATATATATATATATATATGAGAAACTTATGGTTATATTATGAGGTTATATATATTAGATCACAAAGTTAACTGCAAGAGCCAATTGAATGAAAGTTCCTTTATAATGTGCTCAACTTATAATTGGAATATTAGGAATGTTATAAGCTCTTTGATATCTTAAAGACGAAGATAATTAAAGTTCCTTTCCTCAGAGTTTTATCTTATTAATAAGGTTTATCTGCACGTCTATTGACTTTTCAAGCAGCTCAGAACTCTTGAAGCTTTCAGTTCTATATGCAAACTTCCACTCGAGCTCCCTTCCAGCAGCTCTGCATATTTACAATTTCCAATAAAATGTTCTGGAATTTGTCTTTATAAAACTTAGCTCCACATTTTATACCTAAGTTTTATCATGCTATTAGCGCAGAGTATTTGAAGTAAGCACAGCATTAGCCAAGTCAACGATGTCAACTGCTGCTAATAGTATCTAAAACGTTTGCTACTTGGCTAATTATTGTTCAGTCGTGTCAAAGTTGCTGGACCCTGGCAGCGCGACAATTTCACTTCCGTCTAATGCGTCGAATGTAATGTGTCAAGTTGAATAACAAAACGGAATGTTAAAGAGAGAAGACTGAAAATGAAAAGGAAAATGAAATTAATATGTCAAGCAATCATAACACGAAACGCTTTAATTTGCTGTGAGCTGTGGCAGGCCTAGGACTAGGCCATTTCAATGGGAGGAGCGACAAGGGGAGAGAGAGGCATTAATAATATAATCCGTATAGTTTATAAACTTAATAACAATAACAAACAGCAAAAATTACTTAACAGCAACTTAATTGTTACCACACACACACACACACACAGCCAGAGACAGACTCAGGCGCGCGCAGTCGACGTTGACGTCTCATGCGCTTCAGTGACGGCGACGTCAACGCTGACGTCTGCGTCGCCGGCGGATTGGAAATGCACTCACCAAAGATTGGCTCACTTTTTATACAGCTGCTGCTGCTGCTGCTGCTGTTGTTGTTGTTGTTTCTGTTGCTGTTGTTATTATGTCTGTTGCCGCAATTGTAACAAATTATTTGCGTTTTGATTGTGGCCAATGTAATAAACAAACAAACTCACACACACACACACACACATACATGGATACAGCTAGACACGCATAGCGACAGCGATTATAAAATTAAAATACATTTTTTATTTTTTGTTTTGTTTTTTTTTCTTTCGTTATTCACAATGGAAGTTTAATCGAATTTTGCAGAAATAGATATGCAAACAGCATAAATTACGTATGCGACGCGTTGTACATGGCAGCAGTTAATTGTTATAGGAAATTGCAAAGACCATGCAATTGAGCGATCAGAAAAAAAAAGCTTTACATATAATAAAAGTAGATAAAGAAATCGGGCTAAAGCTATGCAAAAATAAATGCAATTAAGCTAAGGTAAATAAATATACAATATATATAGTGTATTTATATATATAAAAAAAAAAAGATAGACAGACTTCAACTCACGGGAAAAAACGAGTCGATTTGATCTACAGCTTGCTGGCTGGAGTTGGGGTTCGTCTCATGTCTGAATATTTGTATTAATTGAAACGGAGTTTGTTCACACATATATTGAGCAAAGTTAGATAACTATGACTGACTAGAAAATACTCTGCTAATATTACAATGCATTCAGCATTTTTTTTAACTCTCTCAATATACATAGATGTCAGCGAGCTATGTGTATTCGATAAGGCAGGAGTCCATAGTACTTTCAATAGATTTTAATTGCAGCGACAGATGGAAAATCAGACGGAAGGACAGACTGGAGGAAAAACAGACAGACAGACAGAGGGAAGAATAGACTGAAAGACAGATGGAAAGGCAGACAGAAGAAAGAACAGACGGAAGGAGGCGCGGAAAGACAGACTGAAGAACAGACAGACGGAAGGACAGAGCGAAAGCAAAAGAAGAGCAGACGAACTAACTTATAGAGGGATGGGCGGATGGCCAGATGAAAAATCAGACGGATGGAGGCACAGACATTCGGACTGACGTAACAAAAGATAGACAAGAACAGACGCACGGACTGACAGAAGGATGGACTGGAGGAGGGATATCCTAATCAAGAATATTTATAGTATACGGCGTTAGTTACGTCTACATAAAGCCGTAATACCCCAAAATACCATTTTGAATGGGAATTCAGCGCTTATACAAATCAAAGAAAAGCCCTTTTCAATCAACTACCACAAGTGCCAGCTAATGCCTGTTGGCTTTTTTTTTTTTTTTTTTTTTTAAGATCAAACACACAATTGATATTTGCTTTGCGGTTTCCCACAGACTGAACTGGCAGTAGGCTGTCATTATATCATTATCGCAGGCATTCACACTTATCATTAAGCGGGATGGTTGGCTTTGATCCGCATGCATATGAATTGTGTTGGCCCGATCGACAGTTGGCCAGCCAAGCGATCATATCGCATTCTCTCTCAATGCAGATCTGCAAATGCCATACAATTTGCTTCGACTGTCAAGTGGATTTCCGCGCAGAGCATGGAAAATTTTGTTGACAAAAGTGACAGTCAGACGAGACGACAAGTGCACAGATCTCTATAGCCATGAAATGATATTACAAAATCGAAAAAGAAAAGAAAAAAGAAAAATTGTAATTGAAAGGAAAAAATGTTTTCAATTATGAATAATGGATTGGGTGGAGGCGTTGCTATAGCAATTGATATACGAGTTTCTATGATTTATTATGCAAAATATGATTGAAGCGTTGGCAGTTAGGATACAAGAGACACATAGAGAGTGAGAGAGAGAGGGAGATAGAGAGAGGTAGAGAGGGAAGCAGACATTCATCCTCGTGGCGAAATATGACGCAAGATATTGGAGGCCGGCTAATATAGATGACGATCTTGGTCAGCTATTTTTCTTTTTTTTTTTTTTTTTTTATGAGTTGTCTGTGCGGAACTGCTTTTTACGGTCCATTGCCATCTGGCTGGGCTGGCAAGTGCTTCGCGTACTCCGGCTTGTAGCCTATCGAAGCGTTTAATTTTCACTTAATTACCGTAGTTAAATCATAAATTAAATGACTGCCGTAGAAAGCGACGACGACGAGAAATATTGTCGATCGTCTACGTGAATAGCTGGCGTTGACATGGTTAGTGTCCAGCAGCGAAGCCGTTAGCTAAATGAACTGTTAGATAATCTTGTCAAAATGAATGCAAAGACAACAACAACAACAATAACAGCAGCACCAGTTGTCTCATAAAATAAAAATTCACTCAACTGGCAGCAGTAACGATTATTATGGCCTAAGCATTTGACTCTGCCTGTCTAACCCGTCTACGTGCCGCGCATTCTAAATGGACTTTCTGCAACTGCAGCGCATAACAGCTTGACGACTCTGCAGCTGGAATGCGTATTGAAGGCCCCGGGCTTCATACATAAACATAACTGCAAATGGAACTATGACAGCGGACAGCGCGAGCTCTGTCACTGGGAGTCTGTCGGTGTGTCATTGCGAAACGCTCTGGAATGATACGGCCAGCTAGTCGGCCCAGTCAGGCTAGCTTGCCTAGCTAGCCAAGCCAAGCCATTTCAGCCTACCTCTAGCTCTAGCTAGTTAGCCAGTTTTTGTTTCCTTTCAATCAAGCGGCTTGCAATGTGGTCGCCACGTTTCTAACCAAACGCTTCTCGGCACTAAGTCTTCCTGTAAAACCTAACAGCTTTTCGCATTCCATGCGTTGATTCATGTAGCTGACAAGATATATCTTCAAGTTAATCCCATTGGACTAGAAATTTCCATAAGCTAAACGAGTTTCAGCTCAACTATTCTCGCGCAACAAGCATTCAATATACTCATTCACGAAAGTGAAATGAGCATATTGGTTTTGAGCACTGTCCATCTGGCCAGCTTTCTGTTTGTCAGCCTGTCAGGGGGCGTGGCAAGTAAAATCTAAAAACTCCAAAATCTGCGTATATAATATCCATCTAAATATACAAATCTGAAGACTCAAACGGTGTAGAAGTTAAGCTCAAAGAACGTAAAAAAAGTAAACGAATTTTCGATTTTTATCGATAATTTGGAAATGGGATGAGTTATCGAAAGAAAACATAACATACGAGTATTCATGTGAAATTTCAGCTCTCTAGCTGACGGACGGACTATGTCAACTTATTTTTCTCCTTCTACCTGTTACATACATTTAACAAAATTATACCCAGATTTCCCATTTTCAATGAGTTCAGGGTATACAAAGAAATGGCAAATATATTTATGCTCATATAGGGCGTGGCAAATCGGAAAAAAACAACTAAAAGTTCGATAGTTTAATAGTTATAAGCCGATTGTTGATCTATTGATTGATTATAGATTTGCCAAGAACAATAAACTTAAATATATAACAATAAGGAGCGTGGCAAATGGGAAAGCTTAGCTGTTAGCGGACTGTCAAGATTTTACTTGTTTTATAAAGACTTTTGTTAATCTCTTCGATATGACCATCTTATTCCTTTAGAGCCCAGCAGCATGGGTAATTCAAGCCGATTGAGAACGCAGCGTGCACAGCTGCTGATGCCGCTGATGCTGATGCTGATGGGGGCTATGGCTGTGGACGCATTGCCCACTATAAAGCAGCAGGGACAGCTGGGCGGGGCCAATTATGTGCAGCAGTTGGACAAGAGTTTCTTTCAGCCACGTGAGGTGGAGCAAACAATAGACGAAGTGCAGAAAATATTGGCCAATGATCCGGCATTGCCCAGGCTAACGCGGTAAGAGATGCTCAAGATGATGTGAAGAGAAATTTAGCTCGATGGATGATAATTCTTCAAATTCCCCTTCACAGCGGTGAAATCGAGGAGCTGTACGAGAAGGTCACCCGCGAGGAGTACGAGAAGAGCATCGAGGCAGGCGACATGAGCCGAGCGGACAGCATGCGCGCCCTGATGCTAGTGTTGCCCTACAACACGGACAACAACACCGAGGAGAATCTGCAAGAGCTGTACACGCGTCCACCGGTGACGCGCGTCATTGACGCCTATACGCCACCGAATCCAATCAAATTCATAACGCCCGATCCCAATGCAATGCCGCGCAGCACCGTGCCCGGAGGCAATCCGGCTGTGGCGGCCACCACCTACAAGCCCATCTATGGCAACCTGCCGAAGCAGCTGTTGCCGGCACCCAGCGCCACCACATATCATCCGCCAGCACCAGCGCCCGTCATGTATCAGTTGACGCCGTCGCTGGGTAAGCCCAGCATGGACTTTCACCCAGTGACGCATGGGCCGCAGGCCTACGACTATGCCCGGGCGCAACAACAGGCTACAGCGGCGCCACCTCGTTCTGCCAGTCAGACTGGCCAACGCTTCAGCTCGCACTATAGCGCCAAGAATGCACAGTTCCTGCGGAAGCCAGCTAGGCCGGCTGAGAGTCCGGCCACAGTCCACAGCAGCACGGTGAAGCCCGTGGCGGACATACTCGAAAGTCTAGGGATTGTGGGCGGTGCTGGCGCGGGTGCTCAGGGCTCACACAAACGCTTCGCCATAGATGACTATTATCCGGCGGAGAGTGCACCGCAGCCTGTGGTGGCAGTGGCGGATTTGCGTGGACTTCAGGGCGCGCGGATCCGGCCCGATGCCTACTCCAACTTCAAACCGCTCAACATTGGCGAGGAGCTGCGCGTCAAGCCCGAGGTGGAGGGCTATCTGACGCGCTTTGGCATTGTGAAGAAGTCACCGAAAGCGCTGAAAAAATCGCAAGTGGGTGAGGCCGCAGCCACCGAGGAGCCAGCGGGCGCCCACACAGAGCTGTCGACGGCAACGGCCAAGGTGCCGCCGCAGACCAATGCGGAGCTGGCCAAGCTGCTAGAGAATCTCCAGGAGCTGGAGCGTTTGCAGGCAAAGAGTGCACGAAAAACTCCAAGCACCACCACCACAACGACAACCAGCAGCACCACCACAACGACAACGACAACAGCTGCACCACCCACATCGGTGCCGACGGCCCAGCTAATCACACATGGCGCTCCGCTGCTCATCGAGCCGAAGAAGCCGCGTCGCCGCATCGATCCCAATATCGACATCAACTTTGCGAACTCGGACAACCAGCAGAAGCCAGCCAGCGCAACGGATGAGCTGTCCAAGCTGCTGCAGAATCTGCAGGAGCTGGAGAAGCTCAAGATTAACCCAGAGAATGTGCTGAAGGCGACAAGCTCCGGCACTCAGGCGCTCAGTAATCGCTTCAGCGGCAGCGGCACCACCACCACGCCAAGCACAACCACACAACGCACCACCACCAGCACCACCCAGGCCAGCAATGATGCACGCGAACTGCAGCTCATTCTGCGCCAGCTGCAGCAGCTGGAACAGTCAAATGCTGTGCGCAAACCCAGCACCACCAGCACCACCACGGCTCGTCCAAAGCCAGCGCAGAGCTTCGGCCTGAACTTTGATGCGGCTCAGGCGAATGCGCTGGGCACTGCGGATCTACTACAGCTGCAGCGTTTGCTCAGCGACGATCGAGAGCTGGAGCGGCTCTATGAGCAGGCACGCAACAGCAAGAAGGCGGCCAAGATTGGCACCACCAATACAAAGCCCACGACGACGACGACGACGACAACGACAACGACAACGACGACAACGCCGCGCCCCACCAAAGCATCCACTGCGGTGGATCATGCCCAGTTCGAGGCATTGATAACGCGCGTGCAGCAGCTGGAGCAGTTGCAGCAGCCACAGGCAACCACGCCGGGCTTCAGCACACGCAATGTGGCCGCTGCACATGGCTTGGCAGCCAGCCTGAGCCTGCCCAGCAACGACTACGCTCAGCTGCAGCAGCTGGCGGGCACTGCGCAGCTGCCCTATGAACAGGATCTCGGCCAGGTGGAGATCTCGACAGCTGCATCAACTGGCAAGCATCAGCAGCGGCAGCGGCCACTGAACAGCTTTGAGCGCAGCAACGGGCTGCTGCAGGATGTACAGCCGCAGGACTATGTGCAGCTGCAGAAGCTGCTCAGCAAGGTGCAGGAGCTGGAGCGTGTGCAGCTGCAGGAGGCGCGTCCGACCACCGGCCATCAGCTGGTCACAGCCGCCTCCGTGCGCACCCAGAACGTGAAGAGCCTGAACGGCGCCCAGATTGTCTATGCTCAGCCAGCGGCGATGCCTGAGTCCGAGCTAAATCTCAAGCTGGAGCTGCCCGTGTATCAGCAGCCGGCCACAGTGAAGACAACACCAATGCCAAATGCGGCGCACGATCTCAGCTCCAGCGAGGAGCTGCGTGAGTTCGCCATGTCCCAGCCGGCGCATCCACAAATGAGCCACAAAAAGAATCTGAATCAGAATCAGAATCAGGATCAGGATTACAAACAGTTCCAGCAGTTCTTCAGCAGCCTGGAGGACAATGGCGAGCGTCAGAGCTATCAGCACATGCAGCCCATCTATAAGACGGTGACACCAGCTCCGGCAACTCTTAGCCCCCAAGAGCAGCCAGTGACACAGAGTGCAGCACCACCTGCAACGACACGACCTACGCCCAAGCAAGCCGATTTGGCTGAACTGCAGAAGTTGCTCTACAATACGCAGCAGCTGCAGAAACTGGGCGTGGCGCTGCCTAATGAGCTATCCGAGCAATTGGAGAGTCAATTTCAGCCCAGCAGCACCACCAGCTCCAGCACGCCTAGCAGCACAACATCGACATCTACGTCCACAACAACCACAACCACAACCACAGCCACACCACCCGCCTCGCCATCGCCCACGCACGACTCATCCTCGCCGGCGGTGTTCTCGCTGACCACCAGTAAGCCAGTATCGCCACGCCCACCACGGCCACATCCCACCACCGAGAGCAGCGTGGAGCTGCCCGTGTTCAGTGCCACGAAGATCATTGAGGCGGCCATTAAGCGGGCAGCCAATCGCATTGGCGTCTCCACGGAGCAGCCAATGAGCCTGGCAGCGGGCGCTTCTGGCTTCCGGCGACGCAGCGACGATGACATGGATCTGGCCATGGAGGATGAACAGAATGGCGTGCTCGATGGCGATCTAATGGCCGAGTTCAGTGAGCTCAACTACCAGCTGGCCAAACCCGAATCGCAGCCGGAGGCACGCGAGCAAGCGGAATTGGGCGACAATATTGGCGAGCTGCAGCGTCTCATCAGCAATCTACAGCAGCTGCAGCAGCTGAACGTGAGCCTGGGCCAGATGAAGCCAGTTGTATCGCAATCACAAGCGGATGCCAACTATTTGCAGTCGCTGCCGCCGGGCATCGATACCTTCAAGCCACGAAGACAGAGCCAGGAGAACAACAGCAGCAGCAGCTCCATTAGCACCACTACCACAGCTAGCCCCAGTACCAGCTCTACTCCGTCTGAGTCAGATGATTCAGTTACGACGCAATCGCCCACACGTTTCAGCCTGGATCTGGGTCTAGGCGATGGTGACACCGCCCCGCAATCGAGCAGCGATGGAGATATGGTGACAAGCAGCACCACCGAATCAAGCAGCTCCTCGACCACGGAGGAGCCGCGCAATGGCTCGCTGGATGATCTGGCCGATTCGTTTGGGCCCGATCCCGTTGCCCAGGAGCCGCCACCGCCCAAAAAGAAGAATGGCTTCTATTTTCTAGCCGATTGGAATTCCTTCCTTGAGGTCGGCGATGGCGACGATCAGGTGGTAGTGCGTCTCAGTCCCAAAATTGGTGATCCACGTGACTTTCTGGCCGTCTAGGCGCCAAGATGCCAATTAGCTGGCACTGTATATAGTTCTTAACTGTACCGTTAACCATAAACAAATACTATCCCTATCGTTATATATTGTATGTGCGCGCGTTGTATTTATTTTAGTCACTGGTTTTTTTTTATTGGATCCGCCTAAAGACCTCCATGCGGATCGTAGTCATAAGTTGGGGCCTAAGCCTAAGTTTTAAGAGTCAATAACAAATGAAAGAAAACAAAAAAAAAAAAACAAAAGAAACTAAAATTGAATTTAAAGTTCATAAATAAGTTTAAATATTATACTAAATATATTCTAGTTTCACAAAGAAGTGTAATAAAGCCCAATGAAATTCGATCAAGAGTTGTCTAAATAATATCCATGTTGAAGCGCCGAGAAACGAAGCAATATAATTTTTTCTTCATCCCTTTGTCTCCATATGTTTGACCTTATAGATACCATATAGATCCCAATATCCGCATATCCAGTTTATACATTCTTGGTTTATTTCTAAGTTATTAAATTATATCTTTTACGTTTTCTCAGCTAGATTCTTCAAATTTGACATTAAGTTGCAAGTTTATTATCTATTATATTTATATTTTTTTTAATTTTTAATTTGATTTATTTTTTATATATATATTTATTTATTTCTGCTTATTATTATTTTATTTTATTTTTTTTATTACATTTTTTTTTCTTAAATATTTATTTCTGCATATTTTCTAAATTATTTTTATACTTTGCACTGAATTGCATCAAATCAATAAAATTTATGTTCAATTGCAGATATATTAGATATATGATAGAATTTGTACTCTTACCAAATTGTCTAGAATTCAGTAGAATATGTATATCATAGGTTGGCAATTTCATTGAAATCCGTTTATTAATATAGAAGTTATGGAAAAAAAAAATTTTAACCATAGGCTATAAGCGCGAAGCTTACACATTTTCTCTATATTCATTCTCTACGTGATGTTCGAGTTCGAGAAGTGAGGGTGTTGGTAGAGTTGATGCGCGTTAACGTTGGATCGAGTACTGATGTTTCGATGTGCGTTTTAATTTTATTTATTCATCTGTTTATTTTATTTTTATTTGTTCAAGCATGCTGTGCTAGACACCCGGCAATAATCTACAGCAGAGTTTCTAAGCTTGCGTCGACTTAACTATCATTGACAACTTGATATTTGGAAAGCGACATCAGAAGTTGTATTCATTCTATTTGAAAACTCGTACAGAACAAAACATAAAATAATCTTATAATACAAAAAACAAAAAATTACAAAATTTTCTTTAAAGTGATACATTTTCTTTTCCTTTTTTTTGTGTGTTTTTTCCACCATTCAAAATGAACCGTTCGCGCTTGCCCAAAACCGTTACCGCTGAGAATGTGTTGCGATTTGTGCGGGCTCATGTGGAGCCCGTTTCGCATAAAGCCCTCATAACCCATTTCTGTACTTCGGAGAAGGCAAATAACGACACAAAGGCGAAGAAACTCAATAAAATTTTGGTCAAGTCCATTAACGAGGGAAAGATTACGCATTGCAATAATTTCTTCTTTACTAAAAATCTTTTGAAAGACGTGGAACGATTTGTCGATCTAGATGAGCCCACTGGATTGGTACAACTTGATAGCAGCTTTTCATTGAACAGCACAGAGAGCTATGATATGTTGACTAAGGCTGAAGCTCGTATATTAGGTGATTTGGATGACTAGATTTGGTCTAGATCCAACTTCTTCGGATGAAGAATCGCTCACCATAAGCTGATTGCAATATACCGACAGTGCCCAATTTACCTACACCTTAATACTGGGCATATGAAAAACCAAATTTTTACGTTTATACAAAAATCATATGAAATTCGTTGTGCAAATAAATTATGTTTCAACAAAATGATCATGAGAATAATAATATTCTAGGAGCTATGAAGGCTGGACGCTTTTTGGAGAGTCCTATAAATGTTTCTATAGAGGAAATTTTGTTTTGCAAATTTTGTTATGTTCAAGCTTAAAATTAAGATTTATGACCAGATTGATCAGCATCTCAGCCTTCGCATTTTAAAGACTCAATGTATACATATACATATATATGAAACTGGTACATCAGCTGGTATTCGATGAATTCCAGGGTTCTTACTAGTCGAGCATTCTTGAGTAGATTTACGATTTTTACTTATCTAACTACCTGACCTAGAGTTCCGTCAGCACGTTTCTTTTTTTTTACATTTTTTCTTCATCGTCACATACATACATCTTTTCTTGCGAAATTATTTTCCTACAACGTCATGTTATATTTATATGTTTTTTTTTATTAGTTATTCTTGTATTGGTATCCTTATAGCGGAAACCGTAAATCCTTATCTAGACCGGATGATTCGAAAACATACATCATCCTACTACTTATAGGCACTCTTTCCTTAAATAGACATAGTCCAAAAGGCTACTCCGTCTAAAAAAAATGTACTTAACAGACAAAAACTGAATTCGAACATCAAAAATAATATCAAAGCAGACCATTGATTTAACATCGAACCCCTGGCTAGGTACCTATGGAGCTCTCTCAGAATATTTATTATATTTCGTGTCGTCAGCCTGTAAAGACCTCGGAGAAAAATTATATATTTTTTTTTTACAACAAAAATTTTTTCTGATAAATATAAAATAAATATTTATAATCTTTCGAAATCCTGTACAGAAAATAGTAATTCTTTTATTGAAATGGGTGCAGGTCGTTCCAAGCCCGTTGCAATGCAGCAGTCAAATCGTGCATATCAAACGTTTTATGAAATGTTCAAGAATACCCATTCATATCTAACTGAAAATGAGGTTGGGCCAAATGCTGTAATGACTTGGGCTGCAATGTCTCATGCGCAGAAGAGCCAATTCCAGGTGAGTAGTTATTAACTAATGTATGCGTGATGCAATGGCTGACGATGGGTTCCGTTCGCTAGAATTTAGAGGTGCCGGCTCATGAACACATGGATACTGAGACTTTGCCCAACAGCAATGAAGAGTGCTACAAACCAGTTTCAGCCAAGACAGAAAGGACCAAAGTGAAGTACAGGCCGAAGCGGAAACCCAAACCGAAAGTAAAGGCAACTTCAGCTCGAACTAAAACATTGAAGGCTACTAAGAAGTCGAATAAGGTACTAAATTCCACCACAAAAGGAAAGGTAATACAACAAATATTTTATTGCAAAAATGAAAATAGTCAATTTTTACTCGACTTTCAAAGCTAAAGAAACGAAAAGCCCGCACAAATAAGCGCAACGCCGCAAATAATACTAATACTACACGTAAATGATAAGCCCCCGTCTAGCGAATATCGTATGTTAACATTCCGCTCAATTTGCAAATAATATATAATATTATTAATAATTCACATTCCTTATGCACAGGTTAGCAGGCACGAAATTTTCGTTGAATTAATTTTCGGATTATTACACTGTAGCTGTCCCCCCACCCGCTCGCTCTCTCTCTCTGGGAAAGCCTCGGATTGATCTCAAATTAATGTATTGTGTGTCTATAGTATTATTACTATTTTATTTTTAATTTATTATCCAATCCAATAACAATCGACATACACTTTGACATAACCCAACTTGACCATAACCAACCGGACTTTAATATGACATACGTATGCAATGTTTTTTGAAAATACAAATAAAAACGATGCACAACAAACAAAAAGTGTTTAATTGCAATGAAGCCAAGGCTCGAAGAATCCCGGCATGACCAGCTCGTAGAAGGTTATACGCCGTGTCTGGACCACGGCCAGCATATAGAGCGCACCCGGTGACCGTTGTAGGGGCAGACGAAGGGCCAGCAGCTGTAGAATACCCGGCTGCTCTGTCTCCCCATCCGCTTCGGCATGGAACTGTGTGAATGGGATAAAACCTTGAATGCCACGATAGATGAAGACGCGCACAAGGCAACAGCCCTCGACAAAGGCCAGCAGCGTCTCGTCGCGGACGCGTAGAGCTGTTAGCTGACGCGCCATCGGTTCGGCTGCCAATGACTGGAATACCGTTCCATTGGCGAAATACAACTGCACGTGAGCGCCTGGCGCTGTGGATGGGGCTATTGGTGGCGCATCTGCAGCAACTGTGGTGAGCCGGGCATACAGCAGTCGGGCGTGCTGTGCTCGACCCACATGTAAACGTATCGTCTCCACGGGCTGCCACTGTTGATTCGGATGGGGCAATGCCGCCATCAAGTTGCTCGACTCCGCTGTGTCTAGGTCCAGCTGCTGGGCTTCCTGTATCTGGTCCTGCAGCTCACGCAGACGTCCAATCACTGCGTGCAGTCGTATGGTGTCCTCGTCTCCGTCGTCTATCTCATCATGGCTGCCAGCATTGGCCAGTAGCAACACATCTCGTATAGCGCTCGTCAGCTGGAGGCCCAACAAGTGCTGCTCCTGCAGCATCTGACTATCGTTACTGGGCAATCGCAAGTGAAGAGCATCCAGCTCTTCCACCACGGACCAGATCAGTTGGGCACTGCGTGCAGCTAATACGCGAGCCGGAGTATTCGGCAAAGGCAGCGTGTCGGGGGACAACGAAGCAAAGGCCTTATTGCCAGATCTCGAAGCAAGCCGCAATTGTCGCATTAAACGTAAAAAGTCCTCCACCAGATGCTCATCGTCGTAGAGATCACTCTCAGGTATGCTCAGCTGCGTGATATTAACCTCGGTTTGCAGCCGAAAACTGAGATGCTGGAGCAGGCGTTGTTGCAACGTTTCGTACTGCTCCTGGCTAAGGGTGTGAATTGCATCGAGATGTGGCCGCAAATGCGACTCCGTTGTGGGGCGGTTTAGGTACTTAATGACATCCTGATAGCTTGGTCCACGCCGTCGCTGCTGTGCTTCATTTTTCTGCTGCAGCTGCTGTAGCTTGCTGGCTGGCACATCCATGGGCTCAATCTCAATCTCGGCGCTAGTGCGCCAGCTTTGCAGATTTGCCAGACCGCTACAGTTCCAGCTGCGCTCCAATTGCTCCTCGCTCATCTCGTAGCTGGTCATGAAACTGAACTGATCATTCCCACCGGCAGTGCTAGCATTGCGCAGCTGCAGCACAGTCACATCATCAATGGGTCCACTCTCGAAGTGGCCAGACTTTATATACTGCTTGCCGGTCCAGCGATAGATGCGTGTCCTGCAGCCCACCTCGTTCAGCAGCAGATAGCTGACACCTCGTGGCGCCGATTGCAGCGCAAAGACACGTCGTATATCTGCTTCACCTGCGGCCTGTTGCAATGCAAAGCTGCGACGTAGCTGCGTTACCTGGTAGGGCAAACGAAGCAGACCGAATAGCCTGGACAGGCGCTTGCACAGCTGTTGATAGCGCTCCGCCCATTCGCTCTGGCGCCGATAGATTTCATGAGCTGACTGCTCAGCCAGCTTTGACTGTTTGAGGCGAAGCCAACGTACGCTCCAATTGCCGCTTATGACTTGAGTTGCTCGACCCTGCGCCCACAGGCTCCTCTCATACCAGGCACTGAAGTTGAAGCCATTTATGTGCATGTGCGTGCGCAACTCCGGCGCATGCAGCTGAGCAAAGTTGAGCGGGGTTTGCAGACACAGTTGCTGTTCGTGCAGCGTGGCCACATCACTTAAATTGAAATTGGGATCACCGTTGATGGGCGCGCTGGCTGACAAGGAGCCAGTCACATCCAAAGACTTTATTACCAACGGTGTGGTTACACGTTGTGGCTGCGGCGCCCTAATCTGAAAATGAAAGCGAAATTCTACAGTTAAATATTCAAGAACTAGATAAATAGCTTACCAGCAGGGTATTGGCATATTCCATGGACAAATTACGTCCATTGACAGGCCCATCGAGTTTTACGTGTCCATCAGCCAGATGCAGCTCTTTGGCGACCAATGGAAAGCTGAGATTTTGCTCCGTATGCAATGTAACTATGTGATCCATGCTTATGTTATTTAGCCGACCAACCTGCAGCGCATTATTGTCCAAAGTGCTCATAGCAAAGCGGACAGGAGCTGCAAGTGAAATCGAATTAAATTGATTAGATATTTATAGACATATTTATTGTAATATTTTCTACTTACCATCGGCTTCCCAGTCGCGATCCACACGCAGTGTATCCCGAATCCATTCGCTGATATTGCAGCCATTGAGAAGTTCACCCTGCAGCACTAAATGATCTAGTTGCAGCTCGTTCATCTCTACGGGTTCTTCGAAGTGCACCGGCGACTGCAGCGTCACCTCGTTGTATTCCTTGGCGCCATCAATGAAGATAAGCTGCTGCAGTAGCTGCTCCAGCTGTAGGCCATTCAGCTCGATAATGTGAGCGCCACTTTGGATATTTACGCGCCCCGTGAATATTTTGTGACCCTCGATCCGCAGTTCCGGCTGTCGCTTCTCGATTAAATTAGCAAAGAATTTCTGTAACGGCTCTAAGCTCCGATTACCCAAGTGACCCAGAACCGTAAGCTCGTTTAGATGTAATTGCGAAGGTAAGTGAATCACTCCACGATGAACAAAAGCGCCCAGCTGTGCATCCCAGCGCAATTGCTTTGTAAGCGTTTCAATTGGCTGTCCATTCAAATCTCCCAGTAGCTGCATGTGATCGACGTAAAGTCTACCGTCTAGGTGCAGCTGGCCATTAAACTCCAATGGCTGCAGCTTATTGGCAAACCGATCGAAGGGCACGCCGTTCAGTGCCTGCAGCTGTAGCGTGTCCAGGACAATCACAGGTCCCGCAAAGCTCTTGGTGCCTACAATGAGCACCTCCTGTTGCGGATCGGAGCGAAAGACTATATCGTTGAGCAGCTCGGGCAGCAAGCGTTCATTGTAGCTACCCTGGAGATAGACATCGCTGGCAAATATTGGTGCCTGCTGAAAGCGCCAGCGTGTTCGCAGCTTATTGGGCCGATCCAGCCAGACAACATCACGTTGTAGCTGCGCCATATTCCGCCCGTTCAATGTGTCGTCCACGAGTACAGCTCCGCTAATCGCAATGTGCTCGACCTGCAGCTGTCCGTGAAGTATAAGCAGCGGCAGCTCATCCAACTGACGCAAGAAACCCAATAGCAATTCGGCATTGATGCCCTGCAGCTGCTTTGCCTGCACGCCCATGGGCAATATCAGCTCCTGTACCTGGACAGTGTCCACACTCGGCTCTTGCGACAGCAGTTCGCTAAGATTATAGCCATTAAGATGACCTGCACCTGAAACACTGTCCGCGACATCCAGCTGCTCTGCCTGGAGGCGTTCGAAGTGCGCCTGGCTGAGGTGCAGTGGCTCGTGTAGCATTTGATAGCCGCTGGAGAGCGGCACATCGTTCAACATGTGCGACACCTGCAGCTCTGCCAATTGCGGCGGTTCGTTGGTGAAATGAAGTCGTGTAGTTGGCGCCAGAAGTGGCGCATCTACACGTAACGCCTGGGCCATTAGCTGATCCAGCTGAATGCCATCGAAGCTACCACTGAGCTGCAGCTGATGGAAGTACACATAGCCGTCCAGACTGCTTAGATTATGCAGCGTTTGCTCCGTGTGCTTTGTCACAAACTGCTCGATAGGAATTCCATTCAATGTGCCATCCAAGACATGGGCATCCACTGGCAATGCCAGCTGCTGGATGTGTTTGGAGCCCGGTATAAGCAGCTCATCATTGGCATCAGCAAGGCGCTGTGCCAGGTCACCCAGCAGCCCCTCAAAGCTATTGTTATCCAGCAAGCCACGCAGCAGCACGGGTCCATTGACAACCAGTTCGACAAAGTGACAGGCAGCTGAAATGCGATGCGAATCGGTCAGCATAGAATTCAAAGGGGCATCCTCGAACTGACGTCCCTGGGCGCTGCCATTGTGCTAACCAAGTAAAAAAAAAAAAAAAAACTAAGATAAGTAAACGACTTTCTAATTAATAGTAGTATTAGCTTATGACCACCTCAAGCTGCTCCGAGACCTCCAGCTGTGTGAAAGTAACCAAACCTGGCCACTCCTGTGAATCGCTTAATGTAATTGCATCCATGGGATCGCGCCCATTAATAAAGCCAGAAGTGTCCACCATATTTGCAGCTAAAATAAAGTAAGATATAGATAAATTTATCAAAGAATAGGGGAGCATAGTTCATTGCATAACCCACACAACGTTTGAGTAAACTGTTTCGGAGAGTGAACGATTGTTGTTGCGCTACCCTGCGACCAGAGATAATCGCCGGGAAAGTTCAGCTCATTGAGCGCGCTCAAATGCAGCGAATCCTCAAAGACAACAGCCTGAAACGAAAGGAAAATTGATGGCATTATAAATCAGAGTGCGAGAGCGAAAACAGCTTGACTAGCAAATACCCTGTAGATTGCGAATAGCTGATATTCCAATCATTCTACAATTTGCGCTTTGTAATGAGAGATTACGAGATCTCTCCATTCATACAGATGAACATGGCTAGATCAACTCGTCGGCTGATCAAGACTGCCACGCCTCTTTCTGCCTATTACGATATTGCCTAATTTCAATTGATTCTGACAGATTGCAACTTACACCTGCGACCCGCAGCTGCGAAAGCTGCAGCGGTTCGTGACGCCAGACCAATTGCTGAATGAATTGTGTCCACTCCAGGCCATTGACGAAATCGAAGTGAAGATCGGCGTCCAATTGCAGGCGCTGTTGAGTGCTTGAGGGTAAGGATTCGGCTTGCCCAATGGGCTGTGGGCGCATCAGATCCAGGAGCTGCGTATTGATCGAACCGTTGAACTCGAGTGTGGCATTCTGTACGTAGAAGGGCGCATGATTCAGCCTATCGATATACAGCTCCTGGGCCTCAACAATATCGAATTCCAGTTCCTCATAGTCGTAGCGGAAGAGCTGCGGCTGACGCTTGATGCGACCGCCATCCTCTCCCATGATTTGTTGCTTCAGCAGTCGCATCTCCTGGAGCAGCTCATACAGATCTACGGCCGAATCTTGAATCGTCCACGGTATTCCATTTACGTGCAGCGCATCCACGGTGGCACCATCATTTATAAGCTGCGGCATGTTAATCTCCTCGTAGTGGCTTAGCTCTGGCTCTGCATGGTGCTCCGCTTGCAGCACATGCTCGGCCAGCTTAATTAACTTGTCCTGCTCATCCACCCACTCCTGCATGAATTTGTGTATCTCCTGCAGGTCGTGCAACTCCGAATTGCGTGGTAGAAGCTGTGTGTGCAGCCGGAACAGGCCCGAAGGTGCCGCCTCTCGCGGCACCAGCAACAACGGGGGCTGTATGTGACGGAGCAGCACCGATCCCGTTAAGCCCGCATCACGCTGCTCGTCCAGCATGCAGCCGGCTCCATAGAGCGTATGCGAGCCCAATTCACAGGGTGGCGGCAGGCTGGCCTCAAATGCCTCGCCATTCCATGCGAGCACCTCCAGCTGGATCAGTGTGTGCGTGTCAAAAAACACGCGATGCTGGACGATCAGCAGTAGATCATCCCTATAGGTGCGAACGGGCACTGGCAGGAATAACTCCACCAGGCCAAAGTTCTGGCCAAGCAATGTTTTCGGCACCAGCTGACCCTGCACATAGGCCAGTATCTGTGGCCGCAGGCCACCCAAGGCCACGTAACTGTGTCCACCCATTTGGAAGGCGGCGATGTCGGCGATCTTCGGGGCATCCACACGTTGCCGCAGCTGCAGCTGAAGCCCCGCATCCGGCGCCAGCT
This sequence comes from Drosophila antonietae, assembly GCA_030914385.1. NCBI lineage: Eukaryota > Metazoa > Arthropoda > Insecta > Diptera > Drosophilidae > Drosophila > Drosophila antonietae. The sequence goes on along the minus strand of JAUESO010000128.1, from coordinate 86,180 downwards.
CCCGTATATTGTGCGCATAGATGAGCGCCTCATCGGACTGACCCACAGCGAGCAGCAAATCTCGTCCCGTGTCCTGCACGGCAAGTGCGCTTATCGTTTGCTCCAGCTGCATGCGCTGCACAATCCAGAACTCCAGTCTGTCCACATCATAGGCATATATGCTGAGCGTCCGATTTTGCATTAGTGCCAAATACTCCCGATTCTCTACAACAAAGGGCAGCACCTTGTCAATGGTGCTGCCCACTGGCCAATGCCAGAACTGGGTCAGGCCCATGCCTGTCTCCAGACGATACCAGAGCAACTGTTGCTGGGTGGCCAGCAGCACCAAGGTCTCTTGCAACTGTGCCTGCAAGTTCCAACGCTCATAGCTGTGCAGCGCATCTATGCCCGCCGGCACGGACAATGGTTGCAGTGCTTCGTAGCCGTGGAACTGCGCACCCTCGGATAGAGTTTGCTGCTGGAAGAGTAAAACGTCGTGGCTGCGCCGACCCAACAGAAAGAGACTACCATTTTGCTGCAGCTGCAGCCAATGCGACACATCTGATCCGAGCGTAAACTGCAGATCCTCCTCAATGCGGCTAAGCACAAGCATTTCGCGCGTTCGTCGTTTGGACAGTTCCAGTTTATGGAGCTGTGCTAGATCAATGTCCAACGGTGTGACATCTACCACATTAGCTTGACTGTTAGGCGACTCCTGACTGCTGCCTAACATCTCATTGCGGGCACTGCCCACCACGGGTCGACTATCTGTGGCTCCTGTTTTGGCTTTTAACGCTGCCTCCAGCTTGATAACGTCCTCGGTGTGGCCCTGCGTCACAACTGCTTGATTGATCTCTGTACGCAGCGCCTTCGCTTCCTTCAGTGTGGATTCGTTCACTATAACCTTGGCGATCGTCTTGGGATCGGTGCTTCCTCCCTTGGTCCACTCTGGCTGCACAACGACACCCGGCTATGCAGAGCATACAAATGTCTCAATGAAGCTTAAGTTAATAGCTTTCTACATACCGGTGCTCCTTCGCCCGCCTCGAATGCGGCGTTTAGTTCACTGCGTAGCTTATCCACTTGGTCACGCTGCCCTGAGGTAACGATGGATTTTGAGTTGTCCTTGGATTTTTGGCCGCTGCTGTTGCATACCGCACACAGCACTAGGCACAATGTCCACTTCATCTTCTTCGCTTTAATTTTGTATTCACTTTTTTAACACAAATAACAGAAATTACAATATTAACAATTAACACGTGAGCAACACGCATTTACCATATTTACAAAATTAACCGTTGCTTTTCTACGTTGCCACTCAATGCATTTGCACAGGTCTGGCAGCACCAAAAATTAAGCCGTAAATTGACAATTAAGCTTTTGATAGCTCTAAATAATTTTAATTAATATATTTTAATAGTAGTACATTAAAATTGACCTTTTATTAATTTATTCTTTAATTCATTTTGTATTTGCAAACTCTCATTAACTAATGACTAAGTACATTCAATAATAATAACTACAATTGGAGCCCTTGTGAATTTAATTAATATTTTTAAATATTGTACAATCATTTTAAATATCAACAGACTAAAACTATCTGATGTGTTCAGCACAAAAGGCTGCTTTTATTTTTTTATTTAGCCAAGACACAACCCGTGGTTGGCAGCAGATTTAAATTTCAATTTACAAACACCATTTTTGCAAATAAGTTATTTTATGTTTATAATCATTAAATATCAAATTCAGCCATTTTCGAAAAATTCTCGAATTGTAATTGTGTTTTTTCGAACTCGTGTCAATAACTTCTCTTAAAGCTATCGATAGGCATTTAAGAAGTCAAAAACCACAATTTGAACTAATTTTAACACAAAGCAATATAAAAACTACATGTACTTTTTGTACTCTCATTTTATAAATATATACATATGTGCAATTATAATCTAGCATTGCCCCCTGTAGACCGCAGGGTATCACTGGAAGCTCTCATTGCTGGTAGCTTATCAATTATTTGAATAAACAAAGCAACTTATTGGCGAATCTTGTGCATATTCGTTTTTCCTTATCATGCTAAATAAACAGATAAATATATGTTTGTATGCATACATAATTTTTGGAATCGTCTTGATGCCAAATTTAATGAGTTATGTCTGTTTCTGTGAACTATAAACGACAACCGAATGACTCGGACCTGCTTCAGATTCAGATTGAGCCACATGTTGCGTATGACCGTTTGCCATCAACGTAAGCACCACATGACGCTAGCAGGCAGGCGGGAACGATGGGAATGAGTGAAGTAGTGCGCTCGCCTGTTGCTCTTTCGACCGACTGTTGCTATCAGCTACGCAGATCTCTCACAGATACGCGCACACATAAGCGCACACACACGCACTTGGGCAGACACATACAGCAATAGCTGACTGGCTGAGAGCGATTATTTGCAGCAAAGGTAGCGGACAGTCGAGCGCACGCTCTCCCTCTCTTTTTCGCACTCACCATCTCACCCTCGGGAGAGTGCTCTCTGCGCCTCTCTCAGTGACCAAGTTGGGCCATCGGAACACCGGGCGCCGACTCAGCCCGCTCATTCGGTTAGTTCTTCAACGGAATTCAACGTTTTTTGACGTTTGTTCTTGTTGCACACACACATACGCAAACAGTCAAAGATAGAGCGTGCTGGTGGTTCAAGCACCAACGGGCCACAAAAAAGAAAAAAGAAAATACGTTTTCTTTTCATGGTAATTGTTAAATAAAATAAGAAAAACAACTGTATATGAAAGTGAAATTCAAATAAAATAAATAAAGTACGAATTTGATATGAAAATATTTTAAGCGCTCGCAGCAAGTTTTTACTCAATATTTCAAAGTTTTGTGGCTCGCGACCTTTGCGAACTTAACGTCGTAACGGCGACAACAACTGCTAAAAATAATTAAATAGCGCATGTTTCACTAACTACACGAATGTGTGTGTGTGCGTGTGTGTGTGTGTGTGTGTGTGTGTGTGTGTGTGTGTGTTGTCTTTGCTGCGGTTCAAGTTGAAAGCCCAACACATTAATTGCCCCAACGCCGTCTAATTGTCAACAGTTAAACAAGTTGTTGTTATTATTGTATTTTGCTGATGTTGTTCTTGTTAAATGTTTGTTATTGTTGTTGAGTTTGTCAGTTGTAAATTATTCATATCAAACTGTTTGGCCTGCAAAAACATTTTCGAATTCGCATTTTTGCTCGTGTTTCGCGCGCTCTCTTTTTTTTTTTTTTGATCTGCTGAGTGTGTGTGTGACTGTGTCTGTGTGCGCTCGTGTCTCAAAGTCTCGCATTTCCTGCACAGCGCCGGTAACAACCCCGCCTTCGTCTCTGTCTTCGCCATCGTCTTCACCAGCGCCAGACAGACAAACTGAAACACAATCATTTAAGCTTGAGAAGTGTCGCGACGCAAAGCAGCGCAACGCAACGCAACGCAACGCGACACTGACACTGCCCCAGACTCAGAGTCGGCGTCACAGCCAGAGAGAAGTCGAAGACGCTGACAGTGGCACTTGCTTGTCCGTCCGGTCGTCGCACCTTAACTGTCTTTGCATGTCGCTGTCTCTGTCTAGCACTTTCGCGTGTGCAAAACTTGCTCGAAATAATCATCGATCCCATTTGCTAGCACTGCAAAATCCGTTCAATTTGCCCCGTTCACTGGAGCAACAGGTGAGCGCTATAAATTCTCTAGTGTTTGTATTGAGCTTAAGAGAAGTTTACACATACAGTGGGTAACAACTTATTTTAACAAGCACCTCAAAAAAAAATTTTTTTTAAATAAAGAAGATAATTTATCTAAGTTAAAATACAAGAATTCGTTTCTTTAATTAATTTAGACATATTTTTCCATTTAAATTTTGCAGATTTTTTTTATGCTGATTGAAATATTTTTTGTGCCACTGTATATACATATGTACATATGTATATATGCAGAGCATAAGTATCTTACACACAAGATAAGATACAGCGATGTCTTTCGTTAATTGCATTTGTGCTCCACAATCAAAGTCAAATAATAGAACTATTTAGCTTAGACTTTGTATTATGTTTGCAAACTTACTTAATCTTAATACTCTCTGGAATATCGATTTCTGATATTCCTATTCAGTTATACAAATCCAGCTCTAAGTTAAACTCCTTTTCCATATCACATTTTGGCTTAATATTCCATAGATATATTATGCGAATTTCTGTATCATAAAATTTGATCACTTTACTAACTTAGAGTGAGAAGTGAAATTATGGTTTTAAGCAAATTCCTCAACTTTCCATAGATTTACCATGCGAAATTTTACAAATATCTTAGAATTTTTTGTAGAGCCATCTAGTAAATTGATCCATGGGCTGCAAGCATTGAAAGCAAAATAATCGAATAGATAAAACTCTAGACCCAATCTTGGAATACCCTGTACCCAAGACATGTACTACCTTATGAAGAAATTCTAATCCATATTTTAAAAACATATATATATATTTTGCTATCGATTCTTATCGAATTTGATCGATGTTTAGAAATATCCATAAAGATACGTTTGCATAAGTTCTATTTATTTGTTGCATACATTTACTTAAAATCAATATACCCGCTTTATACATTTGCAATGGGTATATGGGTATATTAATTAAATTAAACTTTTATCGGCCATAAACACAATGTCCAAGTTATCCAGCGATTGGCGGTTGCATAATTCCAATACATTAGTTAAGAGTTAAAAGCATTTAAACAGAAATTGACCGCTTCACAGTAAACACCTGCAAAGGTGAGTCAGTAGAAGACTGTGTGTGTGTGTTCGAGAGAGAGAGAGAGAGAGAGAGAGTGAGCGGAGTGGTCGCAGAGGTGAGTGAAGGCTAGTGGGCCGTCAGGTGTGCCAAATAGTTGTGCGTATGTATTTCATACATCTTCTTCCTCCTCTTCTTCTTTCTTTTTTGAGCACATTTCAAATTGCTAACTAAACAAACTCGAATCCCGACACACACAAGCCAAAACGCAACAGAGAACCAAACTCTAAGCATATGGATCGCAATGCTCGTTCATCAGTTGTTGTTTTTTTCGTCTTACTTTTTGCAGTCCAAATAGTTTTCTGAGCTGTTTGTTTATTTAATTAGCATTTATGTACGGCCAAGGAGGTGTCTGTGTGTGCCGCATAGAGTGCGGCCGAACAAACATGAAAGCAAACCAAAACACACATCGACCAAGTAAGAAAAACTATAAAATCAGAGATGCTTTTAGTTTAGGTGCTCCCCTGCAGCACTCTCCACCACCTTGCACCACACTGCTCCGACAGCGTCTTGACGGGCGACAAAACCAATTGATGGTCGTACAATGTCCAATTTATAAGCTGCACCGAGAGCTGAGCTGAGTTGAGCTGAGCTAAAATTAGATGCCAGCCAGCTGTCTGTCGTTTATTTTGAATCTGAGTTCAAGTAACCGTATATCTCTCTCTAGAGACCAAGTGTCGAGTGTCTGTAGTATCTTTAGTATTTGTAGTATCTGTGTAGTCTCTGAATATCTTTTTGTTCTCAGCGGCCGGCTGTGTGTGTGTGTTCAGATCCATTAGACGATTCGAATTGCACTACAAATTACGAAAACTAATTCAAATTGAAATTGTAATGTGTGTGCGAGTCTGTGGGTATGTGGCTAGGAATTCGCAGAAAATCTTTCATCAGCAATACTATAAGCTAAAGAAAAGTTTATATACAATTGTTAATGTTTATTTCTAAACAATTAGGGCATTGTAAACTATCAAGTGACTCTTAGTCATGGGCATTTCTAGAGATATCACTAGATGAAATGCCTTAAGTGATAAATTAATGGAAAGAAGAAGAAGAGTAACAGGAAGAAGCAAAGCATAGAGTCAAACGGAGGAAGGTAGTAATTCTCTATGAGCAGGAGGACGACAACGAGGAAGCGCAAATGAAACAAATGAAGGAGATGATAAGAAGAATACAATCAACATTGTGAAAATACAATGTGAACACAAGTTTCTGAATCATTCAATAAATAATTAGAACTTACAAATTATATGCACTCCCATATAAACTTTTCTCTCACACATTTTTTTAGGGTATTCAATGTTCATAATATATCCAAATTGTTCTAATTAGCTGCCTCTGTTGCAATTTGGCAGGGGCCACGCGCCAGTTCGATTTCACTCATCATTCAATTGAACTTTATTTTAATGAGAATCCCCCTTAACGGTTCTCTTGCAGCACTGCTCGCCTATGGTCATTAGTCTGAACCGTGGACTCCTCGGCAACACAAGCGTCCAACACAATGCTGCAGCACACGATGACGAAGCGTAAGACGCTTATCATTGCCTGCTTTGGCATTGCACTGGGCCTCTGCATTGGCACCGTATTGAAGAACTATCGTGCCTTGGAGATTGTAAAGCGCTGCAGCATGCGGCCAACGAATCTCAAATCGCCCAATGAAATTATTGGATTGAACGACGAGGACACTATACAGAACTCCCAGCGCAATTTGGTATTCGTGGGCGTGATGACGGCCAAGAACTTCATCGAGGGACGTGCGCGTGCCGTTTACGATACGTGGGGCAAGGAGGTGCCCGGGCGCATTGCGTTCTTCAGCTCGGAGGGCAACTACTCGGACGAGTTGCCAGTGGTGGGGCTGAAGAATGTGGACGATCGCTATCCACCGCAAAAGAAGTCATTCATGATGCTCTATTATATGTTCGAGCATTATATTGATCGGTTCGAGTGGTTCATCCGTGCGGACGATGATGTCTACATGGAGCCGGACAAGCTGGAGCGTTTTCTGCGCTCCATCGATAGCTCGAAGCCGCAGTTCATTGGCCAGGCGGGCAAGGGCAATAGTGAGGAGTTCGGTCTGCTCTCCCTCGAATTCGATGAGAACTTTTGCATGGGCGGCCCTGGCGTAATACTCAGCAGCGAGACGCTGCGTCGCGTCGCACCGCATATACCCACCTGCCTGAAAAACCTGTACAGCACTCACGAGGATGTGGAAGTGGGTCGATGTGTGCAGAAATTTGCTGGCATACCCTGCACCTGGAACTACGAGGTGAGCTGAGCGAGTTCTTGCTTATGTCTTACTTACACTATTGCCATTCTCTCCATTGCAGATGCAGTACATTTTGCGACACAATTCGAGTGGACGCAATGCCTATACGGGCAAACTGAAACGCAAGGAAATACATAATGCCATCACGCTGCATCCCATCAAACAGGCGCCGCTTATGTATCGCCTGCACTCGTATATACAGGGCCTCAAAGCCGAGGAGCTGCGCCAGGAGTCGCTGCTGTTGCATCGGGACATCAAACGCATGGCCAAGTACTTGGATGTGCCCGACGATAGCACCTATATGCTGCCAAGCGTCTCCCCAGGCGCCCTGCCAGAGAAAGACACTAGCAAACGGCACTTTGAAGATCACAATATTCTAGGTAAGTTACGGTAGCATATTATTTACCTTATTTGTCGCTTTAAATATACGTTGAATGAAATTAGCTAATTCTGATAGTTCGATAATCGATGTTCACTTGTGAAACCAGCTCACAATGTGATGCAAATGAACCAAGTCAAATTAAAATATCGATATTATTTATAGTGGTACAAGCGCTCGATAGCTTTCCAAACATTTTTGAATACACAAATGACAACACAGAAATTTACATTATAAAAAATTGAACTGAGCGTGTATGTGGATATTCCTAAGGGGATTTCTCGCAGATTGTGGCGCCGTGGCCGATGCAGGCTGCATATGCCATTAAATGTGGCAACAGGTTTTGCTCCATGACGCCGCTAAAGAGATGTGCCTGGGGACCCAGCGCGAAGACAGCCACATCTTCACCAGAGTGCACGCCCTTCGCATGTATATAGCTGGGTGTAAACGATGCTAAGCGAAAGACATATTTAAAAATATATAGCCTAGAATTTCGAATAAACAACATTCTTTACTTTTGCTTAGATGCGGTGCGGGATTCTCCCGTTTGCCGGCCTTGTTGAGGCTCTGCCACTTGCCGATAGCGTAGTTGAGCGTACTATAAGGTATGCCATCCAGATCGCGTTGGCTGGGATCCAAGCCCAGGATGGATGTACCTCGATTAGCATAGCCCGCCATGCTGAGCGTATGCGAATGATCTGCCGTCACAACAATGAGCGTCTCATTGGGATTGGTCAGACGTACCGCCATCTCGATGGCCGCATCCAGCTCGAGCATCTCATCCAGCGCATAGCCGGCACGTGTCTCATGATGCCCGTGATCGATACGTCCGCCTTCAATGAACACAAAGTAGCCTTGCGGCTCCAGATCCAGTCGCTGAATGGCAGCTTCGGTCATGTCGCGGAGACGCGGCTGATTTCTTGGTGCAGCCAAATGGTAGGCCATATGGCTATCACTGAAAACACCCAATAGGCTGCCATTGCTGGCACTGCAGTCGCGTAGCTCGCTCAACGTGCTGGCGAAACATCCGTCCGGATTCGCTGTTCCCCACTGCTTAAGCAAATCTCGTCCATCGCTGCGCTCGCTGACAAACTTACCCAGACCCCCGCCAAGTATTACATCCAGATGCCGTCCTGGTGCATCCTCGATCAACTGGCGTGCGATATCCAGCTCTTGAGAACGGCGCTCTACGTGCGCATAAGCAGCCGCTGGACTGGCGTCCGTCAGTCGCGTGGTGGTCACAATGCCAGTTGCCTTGTTGGCGCGTTGAGCCCAACTCAGAATGGACTCCACTCTGACACCTCGAGCACTCTGCCCAATGCTGCCATAGTTGGTCTTTATTCCCGTCAGACATGCCGTGGCCGCGCATGCCGAGTCCGCCGTTTGGCTGTCCGTGCAGTAGGTTTTACTCAGACCCGAATAGGGGAACTGCTCCACGGCCAGCTGGGTCTCCTCGCCGCTATACCCGGCATGCTGACCCTTAAGTATGCGCGTAGCGGTCAGCGTGGTAATGGATAAGCCATCGCCCATTAGCATTATTATGTTCCTGGCCACCCGATTATCGCCCACACCCGGCTCTCTGCGCAGCAGGCGCGCAGCCAGCTGCTGCTGCGCCTGGTCCATCCAATAACTGGCATCGCTCTCATCCTCGTTTGGCTTAGCTACCCTCTCGCTGCCAGCACTCAATGCACCACAGCATATTAGTGCTAGGAACAGTGCCCGGCGGGGCAAGTTTGTTAGCCACATATTTTACATAAAAATCGTGTTGAGTTAGTTGATTGTATAAAAATCTTAATGTTAATCTTATCAAAATTGTGCCGGCACTACGCCTACCTTATGGGCATTTGCATACATCATATTTACTCGAGTCGAAATGAAATTCAAATTGCATTCAAACGGTAAACTTACAAAATATCGATTTACCTATCGAAATCATTATGATTGTACTATCGAACTTGAACTCGCGCTATCTAGCGAACTTTCAACTGGCATCGAATTTAATTTCATGTTATCGACTGTTGCAGGCATTAGTCCCGAGCTGAATAAATTTGTGCCTGCGAGTACAGCGGATCTACTGGACTGGTCCTTTATAGCGCGCAGTCTGTACTCGGCGGGCTCAGCAAATCCCAAGCAGAAAATTGATTCGGCGATGCGCGAGGGTCTCGAGGATGTCATCACGGAGGTAATGGAGAACATTAATTATTATTCTCGTCAACGTGGTCGCGTCATTGAATTCCGAGAGCTGCTCTATGGCTACCATCGTTTAAATGCACTGCATGGCCAGGATCTCATACTCGATCTACTGTTAATATACAAGAAGTATCGGGGCAAGAAGATGACCGTGCCCGTGCGACGACATCTCTACGTGCAGCGCGCCTTCACTGGCATCTTTGTCAAGGAGTTGGATGAGGATTTCTACAATGTAACGCTGCAGCAGAGTGAGTTTGATTATGCTAAGTACATATAGATATATGTATTTAAAATAATCTTGCGATTATCATTATTCTTATTCGTATTTAAGGCTTGTCCTCTGCAGGTCTCCTCGGCAGTCTGCTGCACAATGGCATGGCACGGCTCAGCAGCCACTTTACTATGGCCAGCAATTTGCTGACACCTCCGCCAGACACTATTGTGTTCGTGCTGTCCATTGCCGGCCGCCTGGCCACCTTCCAGCGGTTCTTGTCCATCTACGAACGCATTTGCCTTGAGGGTGCGCAGCACTGCGATCTGCTGGTTGTCATCTTTGGGCCGTCAGCTGAACTGACCGACCACCTGCAGCAGCTGAACGAGCTGCGGAGTCGCCACATCTACCAGCAGATCAACTATATTCAGCGCAGTGGACCATTCTCACGTGGCGTCGCTTTGGACGTTGCCGCGCGCTCATCTTACATACGACAGCAGGACATTATTCTGTTCATCGATGTGGATATGGTGTTCAGCGTGGAGACACTGCAGCGGGTGCGCATGCATACGCAGCGTGGGCGGCAGGTGTATCTGCCCATTGTGTTCAGCCAATACGATCCGAAGCGTCGGGATAGAGCTAGTGCCTCCGAAATACCAACCCAGGTGCCCATTGACGATGAGAATGGCTACTTCAGGCAGTTTGGCTTTGGCATTTGTGCCATATACAAGTCGGACATATTGGACGATGACATCAATGGCTTCGACAAGGACATTACGGGCTGGGGCCTGGAGGATGTCAAGTTTCTGGAGAAGATCGTGCGTGTTGGCACGCGCCAACATGGTTTCCTATCCAATACGGCCGAAGTGCCGCTCGACTATAACGAGGCGGCTGAACAATGGCGACGCCTCAGTGTGTTCCGTGCTCCAGATCCGACACTGGTGCACATCTACCATGACATCAGCTGCGATGTGCAATTGGATCCGCCGCAGTACAATATGTGCCTAGGCACCAAAGCCAACTCTCTGGGCAGCACCAGGCTGATGGAGCAGCTGTTCTTCAACAATCGACAGAACATCGACTTTATTACCGAATTTAATCGACAGAAGCACCAGAGTAGATGATGCGTGGGCGCCAACCAAATCCTGGCTTGTTTCACTATATAGTATTATACTTCAAGTTTCCTATGAGTGCGTGAGAGAGTGTGAGTGTGTGTGTGTGTGGGTGCTGCCAGTCAAAATGCCAAATGAATACTTTAGAGATGCTGCAGCTGTATGGATGAGAGCGAGTGAGAGACAAGTAATTTCAACATAGAGAGAGAGAGAGAGAGAGAGAGAGGTAGGAAGAGAGAACGAAGATGTACATAAAGACTCTTCCGTTTATATTTTGACATCTAGTGAGAACCAGTTGTTCCATAAATTCATTCATATATAGTCTCTTTATTGTTAAGTTCTGTTCTTTCTTTCATGATTTGTTTTTGTAAATAGGTTTGTGACGCATTTTTGGGCATCTGTTCCTATTTTAAACTAAGCCTAACTTATCTAAATTTTAATATAAGTTCATGTCAATGCATATCCAAATATATTCTATTTTAAATGTGGTAAAGCTCTTGTTCAATTTAAAACTAAATACGATCTATACAATGTATATCGTATGTCTTATCATAGGCCTGCAACATGGGCAGCTAAATACATGTATTTATTTAAAATAAGATTTGTTTCTGGCTGCAGTCTAGCCGTAAGCCCGTTCGTTTAAAAATATATATATATGTATTGTTAAATTTACAAAAACATTTGTACATTAAATATACAAAATGGAAATACTGTTTTTGTTTTAACATGTTCTTTGTTTTGTCTTCTTTACATGTAATCCACGGGCTGAATGCCTAAAAGCGCCAAAGCAGAGTTAAGCACCTGACGCACGGCCTTGACTAGATAAATGCGTGCATACAGCACGGGCATTAGGTTCGAACGTTTCTGTACGAGTATTTGCTTGTTGCGATAATAGCGACTGAATAGGCTGGCCAAGTCGGAAATATAACGTACAAGCAAGTGTACACCGCAGACACCCTGCTCCAGGTTGGCTAGAGTTGATTCCACTACCATCGGAAAGGTTAGCAAATAGCCATAGATCAATTGCCAGTCGAGCTGCAGGCGAAAGGAGATGCATATTATTAAAATATATAATTATATAATTGAAAGTTCGTAAATCCAACCTCATCTTCAAGCACACTTAGATCGATTTTATCTAGGGGTGGCAACGGTTCGTAGACGCCTGCAGCAACCTGTTCGTTAAAGGTGCGTAACAATGTCTCGAGACGTGCGGAATTGTAGAGAATATAGTTGGCACCCTTGGAGCTGCCCAGGCCGCTGCGCACTACAGTGGCGCTGGAGCCATGTCGCACCTCGAACAAATCGACAATAACAGCGGCATGGCCGAGACGTTCCATTAAGCTATCAAACTTCTGGCCCTTGGCGCAGTCGCGCACGCCATGGCGATGCATGGCAATAAGAAGCATATCATTGGAGCGCAGCCTGAAGCCATCGCATGCACATGAAAGAAAGAAAAAGAGTATAATTAGATCGAGTATGGATATTGATGCGCTGAGTACTTACGCCATGTAGCTACCGCTGGTGAGCTCTGTGGCAGTCTTCTTGGTCGGCTCTAGCACCGGGCCGCACACGATGCGCACTTTATTCTTTTCCATCTGATCAACAGAGCAACGACGAGATAGATTGTTGCACTCAACGGTGACCCTTAAAGTGTCATCGGTCGCATCCACTGGGTCAACCAGGCGCCATTTGGAATACTCTAAGAGACGGGACACAATAAAGTGTAGCTGCTGAGCACGGAATTTGTGCAATTCCTTGGTGGTGCTAGTGTTCATGTCCTGGAATCTGCTGTTCAGCGAAAGACAAAGTGTGCTCGTCTGTTGTCCCTCATTGCCCTCGGACTGCTTATATTTGCCGTATCCCGTGCCATTTATCAATATGGAATTGACGACATATTTAATGATGGGTGCACGCTCGAAGTACAAAGCGTAGCGTTCACGGCGCACCTTTGTGATGCTCTGCATTGGAAATATCCACTTCTTGCTTTCCTCCAATAGATCCTCTTTTGATTTGTCGTCGGGCAGCACTTGGTCGGTCTCCGTGCGCAACTTCAGCCCATTCTTCTGGCAAAAGCAATCCCAGTTTATAATATTTGATGCAATAGTTATATCTCCGCCTTCGACGAGGTTCTCGTTATGATAACGAATTAGCTCGCCGTAGTGCGTGGTACATGAAACATTTGTGCCATCCGGGTAGATTGCGAAGTGGTTGACCAATTTGTGTGTTATCTCATTTAGTGGATTTTGAGACATGTTCAAAGAAATGCAAAACAAAAACAGTAAATGACACGTTGAAAGAGTTAAAAATTTTTATAAATTTATGGAGAGCTTTCTAGTTGTTGATGGAACAGTCGCTGTCTAAGCAATAAATATTTCGCCGCCAGCTGTGGTTTGAAATTAATTAATATCGGCTTTCTTATCGATAGCGATTCACAATAGCTGCATTCGTGCAAACCCATCTCTAGCATGGTATATTTTTGAAGTTCCTCACATGTGAATAATAACTATTAACTTAATATTTGTACACCAATGGACCTGTATTTTAATATTTGTGGCTTTTTCCTTTACCACAGAACAGGTGAATATTAAAAACAATAAAATGATCAAGTTGTGACGTCACACGGCATAAACTGTTGCTATATTTTTATCGATAGCTGTAACAATCATTATCACATCAATGAACTATAAAACTATCGATAGTGGCTGACAAGAACTAACAACAAAAAAAAAAAAGAACAACCAACACTTACAAAATTGACATACAAAATATAGTATCCATATTTGTATATGTTTGTTGCTATGTGTGTGAGCCTATGTGTGTGCGAGTAAAGGCGTTATGTTTTTATCACTCATCATCAACAATCATTCAACAAATTTTAAGCAATGCCGCGTAATTTAGGTCCCGATTCGGGACTTGTAGATTTAGGCGTTGTGTGCCTAATTTGTTTGCGCGCGGAGCCCGGATATTGTTCAATTTATGGCCAAGATCTGGAGACACCCCATATGCAAATTGTGGATAAAATACGCAGTTGCAGTGCATTGCAGCTGGAAAGGCCGCTCCTCGCTCAGCTGCCCGACAAGATATGCCATGGCTGCCGAAACGAGCTAAGCATCACTTATCGTTTCCAACAGAAATGCTTGGCAGCCCAGAAGATATTCCAATCGGCGGCCTCGGCCACGAAACTGGTGGACGTCGATAAGCTGATGTTGGAGCAAACACAGCATCTCAAATTGCCATCCGGTCTGCGAGTTAAACGTCTCCCAGCCCAACCGACCGCCAACAAATTTAAGTATTACCAACATGATGATGATGTCGTAGATGCTGATCATGATGATGATGTTGAGGAAGTGAATGATGTTGATGATGATGATGTGAACGCACTATTGATACAGTCAGACGATCGAACAACAACACTGATGCTGCAGGATGTGACTAGCATCGCGTCGGATACGGAAGATGACAAGATGATAGCACTGGACGTGGATTGGGCTGCCGAGCAAACGGAGCAGCAACATCAACAGCAGCAGCAGCAACCCCACCAACACCAGCAGCAGCAAGACAACGATATGGAGATGGATCAAGAGTTTGTGCACGAGCAGGAACTGGAACACGAACAGGAACGGGAGCAGGATCTGGATGATGATGAGGACTATAAGCTGGGCGAGGAAGAGCTTTTGCACACACAGACCACTACGTGTGCTCCAGTCAATAACAATAACAATGACAGCAGCAATAGCAACAGCAACAATAATAGCGGAAGCAATCCAATCGTCAATTTCAGCGGAGAACGACCTCGTCGCACCGCAGAGCCCAAGATTTGCGACATTTGTGGGAATACCTACAAGTATCAGCACGCGCTCAATGCGCATATGCGCCGGCACAACAATGATCGACCCTATCCGTGCGAGGTATGTCAGAAGGCGTTCATATCGAACGTGGAACTGCGTCGACACATGCGCGTCCACACCGGTCAGAAGCCGTATGGCTGCCTCTACTGCGAACGTCGCTTCTCCGACTTTGGCAGCAGCAAGAAGCACGAACGGATTCACACCGGCGAACGGCCATACATCTGTGAGGTGTGCAATAAGGGATTCGCCTATGCCCATGTGCTGTCCGTGCATCGGCGCGTGCACACGGGCAAAAAGCAATTCCAGTGTACGCAGTGCGACAAGGGATTCACCAAGAAATCCTATCTGGCCACGCATATGGCCCAGCATGTCAAGCATCAGCCACAGTCGGTGGCGGGCACGCCACCGGCACAGCGACTACCAACGCGGAAACGACAAAAGCAACAACAGCAGCAGCAGCAGCAGCAGCAACAGCAGCAACCTCAACAGGAGCAGCAAAAGCATAAGGAGCAGCAGCAGCAAAAGCCGGAGCAACAAAAAGAACATCCACATCTGCGATACAATGATCATAATTTGGCCGTTGGCGATGATGATTCCTATGATGATGATAATGTCAGCGTTGGCATCACGATGCCCAATCTGAATCAGGCGGGCGGCGAACAAGCCAAAGTGCTGGAGGAATGCATTGTCACCAATGATTTTATGTTTAACAATGATGATGCTGACGACACCGAACAGAATCTGGATGATTATCATGATGCGGAGTTAGATGATAATGAGTTTCAGAATGTACAAGATGTTAAGGTGCCGTATGGGCTGGTCAGCGATCTACTCGATGCCGACGAACTTGTCAGCGATACCAAATACTTGATGGAATAGATACCACAGTCAAAAGCCCCTCTTCTACCGCCCCCGCCCACGCCCCTCGCGCAACTCCTTACCCACCTTTAGGTCTTAAGCACGCATGCAAAACAAATTAGTCTAGTGAGCTCATCAGCTGTGTAAATAAAGTCGGGTTGGCAACGGTTTTCAACATATACATATTACGAAGAAAAACAAAAGAAACAAAAATACTATACGGATTGTTATGTGGACGAATGGAAGCACAACTGTATACACGAATTCAACACTCCACATGGAAGAACTCGGAACAGAAGACATCAGAGTGCTTCATATACATACATATAATATTCAACACAAAGCTCCCCCAAGCTGTTCTAAATGTCATTAGAAAAACCTCAGAAATGTTAGCCTCAGTCAGAGCTACGATTATGTACAATACTTTAGAAAACAATTGCAAGTAGCATTTAATTTAAATTGTCTTAAACAAATTATAATATTCAGATTATGCTATGGAATGGAAGCACAGCTCTATACACGAATTTACACAAGAAGAACTCAAAAGAGAACGTGCTTCGACATTCCATATCAAATCCTAAATGTTCTAGATGATGTCATTAGAAATATTTCTGAAATGTTAAACTCTGTCAGATCTATTAAATGTACAAGTGCAAATAATTGTAAATCTCTTTAAAAAATAATAATAATAATATTCATACACACAATACATAATATTAATAACACATCAAGCATAATACGAATATTATTATTAGTATTTTTTTAAGGAATTACAAATAAATGAAAAAAAAAAAAAAAATGTCAAGTCTTAATTATGTGTATATTACTACTAGAATACAAGTGCAAATAGTATTTAATTGTAATGCTCTTAAAAAAAGTAATATTCAGATTATGTTATGGAATGAAAGAGCAGCATAACTGCATAAATTATATATAAGGCGCTCAACATTCAGGAACTCAAGAGCCAGCATACTGCTTTATTTTTAATATTCCATAACAGATCCTAAGTCATTTAAAATATTTCTGAAATCGAAAACTCAGATCAACAAATTGTAAAATACTATAGAACAATTCTCTTTTAAATATTTAGTTTTTATTTAATATTTAGTATTTGTATATTTGCTATATAAAAATTGGGACAATTGAGCTAACAACTTTAAAAACAAAAGAATATTACAAAATAGAGGGAAGTTCTCGGTTTCGCGGTTTATCGCACGTTTCTGCTGGCAGATAGGGAAGATGAGAAATGAGATGAAATGCGAGTGGAGCACGTTTCTTGATTAAACCGGTTTTGGTGTCGAGGTCAATGCTTTGGCCATCGCTGCCCCGCGGGTAGTATCCAAATGGCTAACAGAATTATTAACATAAATTATTTCTAAGCTATTGCAAAACTTTGCCCTAGACACGAAAAATTGTAAAAAAGAGTTAAAAATAAAAAGAAAACATTGATGTAGAAAACAATAAATTATAGTTTACTGGCCCATGTTGGGCACACGTTGGAACAATAAAACTTGAACATCAACAGGCGCCCTTCGTCCTCTAATCCTCGAAGGTGATGCGGCCTGGTCCATGGTTCTTCATGTACCGTCTGTAGGCCTTGTAACGTGGGTTCTCGGCCAATTTCTTTTTCATGTCCTCGTCCTGGTCGGCCTTCCACGCTAGAAAATTGTCGCGCTGCCACAGCTCCAGCTGCAGATACTCCTCGATCTGTTTGTCCTCCAGAGAATTGAACTGATGCTGACCCATGCCCATGTGGCGTCGTATCAAATAGAGCTGCTGCTCCCGTCCGTATGGCTGCTTGAGCACCGTGTAGCGCCAGAACCACAGAGCGTGCCACACAATGAAGTTGAAGAGCGTGTACGGGCAGATGAGCAACTGTACCCACAGCACATCCCACAGCGTTGGTTTCGCATATCCACCTTGCACGTCCATTTTCTCCTCGATTACTTTACGTATAATTCGCTCGATTTCCTCCTTCTGCTCCGCTTTTGATAAGCTCTTGCGATTCTTGCCCTTGCGATTGTGCACTCGCTCCTGGATCTCATCTCGAGCTATGTCCAGCGCCTTGTTGCGATACTTGGGCACCGTGGCAAAGTATTTTATGGCAGCATCGTAGCGCTGCCAGCCAGAGTAGTACTGGATTACCGAAATGACGGTCAGGGTCACCACAATTACCACGCGTACATCGACTTTTGGTGCCACACGTCGTCGATAGTAGCGATAGTAATGCGCGTAGTAGGCATCTGGGTTATCCAGCATGTAGTCGTAGTCGGTGCGCGACTCCTCGTCGCGAAGGATCTCGTAGGCGGTGGCCACCAGCTTAAACTGCTGCTCGGCCAGCGCCTTGGCCTCTTCGCCACGATGCAGATCGGGGTGATATTTGCGTGCCAGCTGGCGATAGGCCTTGCCGATCTCCGACTTTGAGGATTCGCGTGTAACGCCCAGCACATCGTAGCAGTTCTCTTTGCCACAGTAGAGACCGTCGAGTAGGCCCAAGCACAATGTGGGCAAGATACTAACCAAGAGACAGGTGTAAATCCAGCTTTGAGACTGTCTGTGTGGCATTTTGTACGTATGTGCTCGTGTGTATGTGTGTGTGTTATTGTGGGTTTGTGTGTGTGGCAAGCAACAGCTGTTGCTCCTTATTGTCGGATCAGACTTTTTGACAGTTCTTTTGTTGAGTTTTGGCCCTTATTACTATGCTGGCTGCTTTTCAACTGTAAAGCCTCGTTCTCCGCTACGTTGGTTCTACGCTAGCGCTTAGAGGCTTTTGCCACTTTCACCTCGGCTTCTTAAGGTTCTGAGCAGTTAATGGCTCTTGTTGCTATAAAGAGTTGTATTGGTGTACCAGTGGAATCTTATTGATTCCGCGGTGCTTTACAGTGAACTAGTTCTTCTTTTGCACCGGCGAGCAAGTGGCTACGATTACGTTTATTTGTGATTATTTAATAGGTGCGAACAACTTCGCGTGTTAAAATACTAAAACAAAGAATACTGCCAGAAATGTGTTTTGTTCTTCTGATAATTTTGTGTGAAAATAAACTCAGAAAGCAAAGCCTACAAGTCTGATAATTTGTGTAATACATAACAAAGCAAAATTATATAATTAGAAATTGGAATTTATTTAGTTAAGCTATGCATCTAATTTGAACATTGGCTTTTCTTTTAAAGAAAAGCGCGCAAGCTACTAGCTCAGCTCCCAAAACCGACTGACAAGTTCCGATAACTAAGTCGAACGAACAGCGATTCGAGGATTAACAAGTGGGTTGTAAACAATATGAATGCAATATTTGGTAAACTCAAAGAAACATAATGGAGTACTTAAGTAAGTTCGAAGATGTCAAGCAAACCATTATTGAAAACAGCGAGTTTATAAAGTCGTTGGAAAATTGTAAGTACGCAAATCAAGTGAAGCTGATATATCTAATATACAAACTATTTGTTTTAAGGTTGTGATGATAATTTTCGTGAAAACTTACGACAATTGGTTGACGAAAAAATGAATGATCGTTTGGAGATAGGCGAATATATAATAGGTTTGAAAGGCAAGCACAAACGCATAGATGCTGCTTTTCAAAATGTATTAACTGAAGCTGAGACAATTGAAGAGGCAAATGCAAAATGTTCAGAAATTTTGGAAAGAGAAGAAAAGAAACGCATCAACGTTAAACTAACGGCAGAGTATAAAGAGTTTAAGCAACGAATGACTGTCATTGCTGATGAGCCGAATACAACAAATCTGGGCGATGACGATGTGGCCGAGGTTGTTGAGCCTGGTGGCAAGGTTGTCTCAATGTTTGATCCTTGGTCCAAAGCATTAATGTTGAATCCTGTGCGAAATATTAAGTGCGGGCATCATTACGATAAAGATTCGGTGGATGCCATTATTAAAGACAATTGCGGTATACGTTGTCCAGTGGTGGGATGCGCGAGCAAATGCTACATACAGCCTAACCATTTGCAGCCAGACATAGCTTTGCGTGAGAAAATAAGAGCATACAAAGCGGAACAGGAAATGGCCGATTCATCATCAGAAGAAGAATAATCTTAAGCGGTTACATATAAGATATAAGCCAAAATAGAAATTAATAATTGTTTGTAATGTCTGTCCATAATTTAAAATGAATAAAACTCCTTAAAAATTACAAGTTTTTGAATATTGCTAAAAGTATTTAATTTCAATTATTTAAAAACTCAATCGATAATTCATATGAAATGTTATCGTTCATACCATTCACTTTTCACTATGTGGCAACGCCGCGCACAGCTGTTCAGCCCAAAACAAATTGCAAACATTTCGCCAACTACATTGTTGGAGATTTGGAAATCAAATGCGCACACAGCGTTTAAGCAACTGGCACGCTGAACTACAGCAGCAGCAGCAGCAGAAACAGCATCGCTTCGAGCTCTGACGAATCTAACTGCCTGAAAGGACCGCTGGCAATGATGCCGATGCACATGCCCGCATACGCATACGATGTGGCCAGCCGCACTCACACGATTGCTAAGACGACGCATTATTTATATAATTCTAGTATTGCTGGCCATTCTGTACATATTCGGCAACCTCTTTGATCAGGTGAGTCGTACAACATGAATTAATATCGATATTAGAATCATATCATTCTGTTGTATGTCCAACAGAAGGGAGCCTTCAGTGCATTGCATTACGATGAATATAAACCGCAGCGGACACGCCCCCTTCTCTGGAAGCAGCAATTGCTGGCACCCGAAGAACATATCAATCGCACCAAAGATCCGGACTTACGCTGCCGCAATTCGGTGCAGGGACGCAAGTTGCTGGCGGATGAGCGAGGATTCGTTTGCCTGCGCGAACAGATACTGGTCAATGGATGCTGTAACGTAGAGTTGCCTGGGATTAGCTACTATAGCTGCTTCAGTTGCAATGCCACATCGCACTGTTGTGGCATCTATGAATACTGTGTCTCCTGTTGCCTCCATCCGAACAAGCGGTCTCTGCTGGAGCAAGTGCTGCAGGCACAAGACACACAGAAATATATCTACGCCAGTGTTGTGGATCACTTTGAGCTCTGCCTGGTCAAGTGTCGGACCAACTCACATTCTGTCGAGCACGAGAACAAGTACCGCAACGAGGCGGCCAAATACTGTTACGGCACCACCGAAGCGCACGAGTCGCAGCGCGAGGTGGCGCCCCGGGGTGGCCAGGGTTAGGCGTGGGCTGCGAAAATCATGTGCAATCTCTATATCTCGTCATACTTTTCAGATGCGTAAATTTTACGGACAGTCTCTTTGATTGTCCAAATTAAGTGTAAATAGGGCAGATTGATTACACTGATTAAGTGGCTCTGCGACAAATAGTTTTTAGTTCAACTCGCCATGATTACAGCAATGCCGAATGGGTTGAGGCATTTGCACAGATTTTGCGATAAATGCTCGATTTTTCATTTTGCCTCAGGTTTATGACATCATTTATAATTAGTTGCCAAGTACAAGGAATCCACACTTAAGTCTGGGAATTATGAACAATTTTGTGGAATTTATATAGATATATATGTATATATATAACTATGGATTAAGATAGCTTTAACTTCGTAATACTGTACATACATTAGACCTTTATTGTTCAGCTGTTATTTATGTGCTTTACTAAACGTAATTTATTTCATTCTTTACATGATGTATGTTTCATTGAAGGTTCTCTTTAGTTGCATAATTATTCAGCTTTTGGCACCAACGGCTCCTGGAAGACTTCATTGTGATTGATCCCATAGTGAATGATGCCGTCGCGCACGTAGCCCCAGGCCATGCGTCGTGACGTCCAGCTGATGCCTACCTCGCCCTTGTGATCGATGGCAATGGCGCCGCCAGTCCCGCCGATGCGCTCAGTCATCTTAAGGCATTCCTGCTTGACAGCCGCCTGAGCACCGAGTCCCTGGTGCTGTATGGCGCTCAAAATTCGCTGTGCGAGATTATAGCGCATTAGGGTCTCACCGTGGCCTGTGGTGGAAACGCCACCAATGGTATTGTCAGCATAAGTGCCGCAGCCGAGCAGCGGCGTGTCGCCAATTCGACCTGGCCATTTGCCGGTAATGCCGCCGGTCGAGGTGCCCACCACAATGAGCCCGTTTGCATCAATGGCAACGGCACCCACTGTATCGCCCTTTGGATCGGTGCGTACATCATCCAGCTCGGTGCGCGCAAAGATGGTGTCCAAGCCCTTAGCTTCCCGGTCCAAAAACTCACGCAATGCCTGGCGAGCACTCTCCGTGACAAGGGCGCCAGCTGGCAGTTTTTCACTGCCGGTGCTCAGCGCCAACTCCTGAGCTGCCTGGCCGCCCAAGAAGGTATGTCGACGCTTCTCCATTAGCCGGCGTGCCACCGTAATCGGATGCATCACATCCGTCAACAAGGTCACACAACCGGCACGCAATTCACGCCCCTCCATAAAGCTGGCCTCCATCTCCACAGCGCCTGCGGTGTTCAGACACGAGCCGTAGCCCGCATTGAACGCCTCATCCAGCTCCATCGAACGTACAGCAGCCTCAACGGCATCCAGTGCACTGCCCGACGTTTCAGTGTCTGTCGGCTCAAGAAGCTTCCAAGCAGCGCGCAGGGCCTCTTTAATGCCCTTGAACTTGCCTTCCACGCGCGCATCGGTAATGTCTCCCGCTCCACCATGTATCAAGAGTATTGGGCGTGGCATTTTACTGCTTCAAATTCCACTCGATGAGATACGTCTTAACGAAAAGAAACTTCGTTGGAAACTGGCTGCAGCAGCGATCAAATTCGCTTTGTGCTGTTTCTCTTGCCTAATCTGACTCCACGCATTCTCCTGCTTTTGTTTTCTTAGCTTATCTTTATTCTTTTGCTGCCGTTTGCGGTTCTTGTCGCATTTAGAGTGGACCTGTTTCAGTGCATTATCAATTGTTTATGGACGTGTGCAGTCGTCTGGCATCTTCGCGTTTCCATCCGATTATAATCGGCCAATTATAACGTAATTAATCGATAAATAAACAGAGCGGCATTTTGGGATGCTTGAATGATGCTCGATTTGTCTAACTGTATAGAAAATATGTTATCATTATATTTATGCGTATACATATACATACATACATATGTATGTATGCATGTATGTAAAGGGAAAAGAACAGAAAATAATCGTATAGCGAGAGATAATATTAATTATAAGTTTATTATTATTAATTATATTAATCAGGGCACGATGTTTTTGTGAAAATGTATTTAACAGGCAGAAGGAAGATTAGCAGACCCTATAAAGTATACACATGTTTGTGTATCCGTCTGTCCATTTCAGGTTTTCAATTCACACTCTTCTTTAAACTTTTTCCTTGGAGACAAAAGGAAGAAAGATTTCAGACTGGCCGACTACAATACCCCTTGAATTCTTTGAAGAACTGTTATTCAGAGAACTCTACGCTTCTTTTTTTTATACACATGCGTACACACACAGCAAAACTAAGCCAGATCTATACAAACTAAACCACAAATCTCTAATAATTTAAATTGGAATTTTTTTTTAAATTCCATTTATTTGACAATGATATCCAAAATAAAACAAATATCAAAATTATATAAAATACACATGCACCTATATATGTATATGCTAAATATGGAAACTCCAGCTGTAAAGATGTAGGAGATATAATAATAATAATAAAATTGCATAACTGATTTTTGACAAGGATTTTCAATTGATAATACTAAACCCATAATAGTTATCGATCTTTTGGAACAAACTCGATCCGCGCATGATATACCTGGACTTACTAGAATATTTTCAAGTCGATATGACATGACCAAATACATATATAGATATACTTTATGAGGACCACCATAATTTTTAAGATTTTTCCAGGTCTACTATGGTAAAGTGGAAATTTGATTTGGATTTCAATAAATACATATATGTTTTGTTCGAATGACATGGCCATGGAATTAATGTTCCTAGTTTGGGGAGAGGAGACTGAGCCGAAAAATAAATTTGCCTGTCGGGTTTTTGTTGTTCAGAGAATAACATCTCAGAAATTAAATTTCTAAAAAAAAAAGAAAAACATTTTTTTTTTTCATCTAATTTGAGTTTGTGAATTTAATAAAACATTTTCTTCGATTGCAATGGAGCCTGAAAAATCTGTGAATCCAAATCCAACCGAATCGATTGAGGCAATTAAGCCGGTTGAGGAGATTAAGATTAAGGTGATTGAGACCACCGTGTCGGTGGGTACCCAAACTGATGAAATGAAGATTGGTTGCCTGGATACTGTGCCGCCGGTACGCAAAATCGCTCGTCCTAGGAACGCCTTTCCCAAGCCACACATCAATCTGGATATTGCATCGGAGGCGTGCGGCGAGACGGACAAGTGCACCACACGCAACAAGGCATGTCAGACTGTCAAGACTGGCGTCAAGCGCTCAGCTGCCTATAGTCAAATGGATCATCTGCGTGCCCTTATGTTTCAACGTCGTAAGCTGGCCATTGACCAGGATCGCAGAAGTCTCGAGACATTGATGACGAAAATCAATGCTGATCCACCACCGCCATGGCATGCTGCCTCCCTAATGTGGCTTGAGGTTGACAAATTGGAGAATCGCATTGAGGAGTTCGACAAGGAGCATCCATCGGCTTAGATTTTAGAAATCCAGTTCGCATTCGAGCAATCATCAATTAATTAATGTATTCAATGCAGAAATACATCATTCATAGATATATATATATATACATATATGTATATGTATCTTACATACATATATATGGTATTTAATGGCAAATGAATTTCCGTTTGAGGCTGCAGCGATTGCCACTCGCTTTTAATTGCCTTTCAAGTGATGCGGTCATTTTTCCATGTGGCTGAGCTTTTTGCATGACTATGACGAGCAAATGTCCTGCTCGATGGTGCTGCTTAACACTGTTGACATGGTAAATGCAGCGAGGCGTACACGCACCACACACATGCATACCTATATGTATGTATAGTAAATATATATATATATATATATATATATATATATAGAGAGAGAGAAAGAGAGGTGTGTGGGCCTTCCCCTCGTGCAGCTTTAAGGCAGCTTTGGCTCACTTGACTATGCCTGACGAATTGTACCGCTGCGTCGTGTTTGAAATAACCTCAAGGCTCAAAGCTTGATGTGGGCGTGCATATGCTGTTTGTGCCCGACTAGACTTTGGTCATTTTGCACTGCGTGCTGGGTTTCTTTGATGCAGCCTGCTGTTTATACAGAGCGCCAAACAGACTCGGGTCAATTGCATTTCAACACCCAGCAACAGCAACAGCAAAAGCCTCGCGTCCCCATAACAACTCGAATAGCCTCGTCAATGCTGGCTGATGCTAGCTTGCATGTACTTATATCCACTTGTGCATATATTTGCATTGCTCGGGGTGTCAGCACGGACTGCGCTTTTCAACAGCAGCAGCAGCAGGAGCAGCAGCAGCAACAGCAACAGCAACAACAATGAGCCGCATAAACACAACTCTCACACACACACACACACACATACATATATCTATTCACATACATGCTTATGGCTCATTCATGAAGCAATGCTTCATTTGCAATGCGCTAAACTTTCGTTGCCATAGCCAAAGTCGAAGCCAATCTGCAGCAAACTACATAGATATAAGCTGAGAATCCTGCACGTCTATGAATGGACATGCACATGTAGTCCGGGCAAAGATAATACATGAGTCTACTAGGTACATGGTACCTGGTATATGGTACTCGGTACACGGTACATGATACCACCTTATAAGGCGTATCATCGTGTGCAACAATTCGTGGAAAGCACTCACACAATTGTATAGCATGATTAAGGCAAGTTTAGCTGGATTTGTGTGTGTTAGTGGGCTAGGGGAAGTTAAGGCCAATTTCCATTGATGCACAAGTCAAGGTATTAGCCAGTTGAGCGATATTGAATAGGCATTATGAATAGGGCATTTAGCTGATGTTCGAATTTTTCCAATTTGATAAACAAATATAATGCATATAGAAGAGATATTTGCTTGATAGGTTTATGGTATATGTATATGTAAGTCTGCCAATTGAGTATTTAATTAAAATTAATAATGAATATAAATATAATAAATATATTCGATATATTCATTTCATATATCTGCATATATGAAAGTGGATGAAATTATATACACTTGCTCACATAACTCTGCGTACAGACAAGAAAATATTTGTTTTTTTAGTTTCACCATTAATAGCGCTCAATATAAACAAGATATCAAAGTTTTTCTTGTTTTTATATTAATTTTCTTAGATATTAATTAAACTTAATATTTAATATCACTTTATTTATGGAAATAACAAACTAAAGCATAATATAAATATAAAAAAAAAAGACCTTCCAAAAGGCTGCGTACATACATACGTAGAATTCTGCTTACAATGATGGAATTCGCGATTACCGTTAACTTTTACAGCTTCTTTTTTTTTGTTAATTATTTTCTCGTATATTTGCAAGCTCATTTTTCAATTTTCTGCGCTTGTCGCATCATGGTGACCAAGGGAAAAGAGATCTGTATTGAAGAGCGTAAATTAATTTTGTATGTAGATTTTTGGTAGAGGACTGACACCCCGAGCAATGCAACACAGGAGAGCCTTACAAGCATAGCTTGTTGACCCTTTATCGATGTCGACGAATAAGTGCTCAGACAGCAATCGAAAGCAGAGCGAATCAAAACAAAATCAAACGATTGCAAGCCGATCGCGAATGAGCTCGTTAAAGAATCGATAACGAGCTCATTCGCGATCGGCTTGCAATCGTTGTTTTGATTCGCGCTGCTTGTCCCTCAACTGTTTGCTTGCGTTAAATAGTCTTTTGTGCATGTATTGGTCGGTAAGCGAGAGTAAGGTCCGCTAAACACATCGATTGCGTTCGTGTTTACGCGTGTATGCATGACTCTTTACTCTCTCTGACTCTTTTTCGCTCACTAAACGAAGTTTGTTAAACGAGCGTCACACGAATAGTTAAGCTCAAGGCGCTCAGCCGAACACAAAAACCAAAAGAACCGAAGGCGTCTGGTTCGAGCGTGAGCAACAGCGAGAGCGTATGATTTACATATTTATTTATTTATTATCTCGGTAACAGAGCGGAAATGATACAACGGTCAACTATGATTATTTGCAAGCAATGTATTTGATTATTCAGTCTGAAAGAATTCATTTACTTGTTGAATAAAATAATTTGAATAAAATTTAAATTGAATCTTATTCAAAATTAAATTTAATCTTATTCAAATAATTTGTATAAAATTTGAATTTAATCTTATTCAAATTTTATTGTACTAGAAATAGACAGAAAATTAGATTTAATGTTTGAAATTAAAAGAAGTAAATAAATATAACTTTTTTAGAGGGAACAAAAAAAAAAATAAAATAAAAAATACATTATTATTAATTATTAATTTCTCAAAAAATTCACAATATATAAAAAAAAGTAAAATGAATTCAATGAATATTTAAATAAAAAGAAGTACAAATTGACAAAATTTATAAAAAAAAAAAAAAAGTAAAATATTAATAAAACAAGTAAGAACGTTGCAGTTAGGCGCAACTAACAGCGATATACTTTGTTCCCATAGGTGCATCTTATTTATTTAATAAACATTTAATAAACGAAATATTTGGGCAATTAGAAAACGTACATGGCAAGCAACAAACATTTTTCCTACACATACATACAGATTTTCACATGTACACACTATACCCCACCTAGCATTTGGAAGACTGTTTTGTAAGAAATGAATTTGGCGAGTCGCTTTTGAGTCCCCGGGATGATCAAAAAATGATTGATCATATGCGCGATTTTTGGAAGAGTCAAAAACGACTCGCCTGTATGATCAAAAAGTGATTTATTTGAAATACAGCAACAAAATGTAAAGCAATCGCCAATTGAGCATGCGGGGGATTGAAAAGTGATTGTTTTCACTTCTGCTCTGCACTAATACTCTGAATTTTCAAGAAGATGCCAGAGCCGGATGTGGCTCGGTGGATAGGCTTGTGGCCTGGGAGACTTGAGAAACAACGGCCCCTGGGTTCAAGTCCCATTTCGAATTTAGGAAAACATTAATTTAAAAAAAAAAAGAAGATGCCAATTTGGGTTTCTTATGAGATTCACTAATTTCTCTTGTCTCCAAATTCTTAAAGCTCGGGGCTAGTGCATTTCGATCACTCTTATTCTTATAAATTCAATGTAAAGTTCAACGCAGGAACATTATTGAAATAAATTAAATAAATCAAAATGGGGAGAAAAATAAAATAGTTAATCAAAAGATAATAATGATAGTTCAAGTTATACTTGTTCTTTTTAATTTTTAGTTTATTTTATTATTTAATAAAAATATTTAATGAATTTAATTTAAATAAAATATTACTTGTTTTTGGTAATAATAAAAAAACGAATCAGCAAAGAGTCGCATGTGGTTGAAATTAAGACTCGAAAAAGAGTCGCGTATGATACGAAATATGACTCGAATATGACTCGAATATGACTCGAATTCGATTATAAAAATGGGTCATAAGCGACGCATCTAGAGGAGTCGCGGCTAGGGTATTTTTTTCTCCCGACGGGGGAGTCATTTATGATCCGAAAATGAGCTCATTTATGCTTATTTTAATCAGAAAGAGGACTCAAAAACGACTCGCTTATGATCGCAAATGTTTGCTGGGACGAGTATACACACAATTTTCTATGTATGCATACAAAAGTTTGGATGCCAGAATATTCTAAGAATTGTGACTGAATTGGAAATTTTTCGATCGTTACTTTAGTTTTGTAAAAGGCGCTCTAGCAATGTCTTATTTGGTTTTAGTTAACGAAACCCAAGTCAGGGCAGTGGCGCTGGTGGTAAGCGCTATGCAAGCTATACTTAGGTGCGTGGGTTCGAATCCCGCAGAAAACTTCTTTTCAAAAATTATTTATTTTTTATTTTTTTAATATTTGTATATTTATTATAAAATGCTTGCTGCCAATTGATAATCATTTATAAACATACGCATATGAATTGTGCATTTAAGTAAAAACTAAAACTGCTTTATGCTTTCCGATTTGCGACGCTGTGTGGCAGGCAGTTTTTCTATGCATGCATATATGTATGTATGCATGTGTACGTGTATACACATCCAAAAGTGTATACATATTGCAAGAATTGCGATTGTATTGTTTTGTGTCGTCACAAACTGCTGATCAGCTGGTCAGCTGATCAGCTGTGAATTTATTTAGGTTTACCTAACGATTACATGTTGTTTTCAAAAGACCCAGGTTCGAATCCCGCTGGAAACTTTTTATTTATTAATCGAAAACTTATGAATTTTATTTTTTAAATTCATCAATATTATTATATTTATGTTAAAATGCTTTTTGCCATCTTAGCAATTGCTACTAAGCTATTGTATGCATGAATTATGCAGTTGGCCACAACAAACTTCTTTGCCGATTTGCCACGCCCCCAGTGGGCGTAGACGCATAATTTTTTGCCAGTTCTTAGAAAGGGCCGAGGCTAACATGCCTGCAAAATTTGGTTGTTTACATTCCAAAAATGCGAAAATTACAGGGTATTTTTCGATATGCCACGCCCCCAAAGAGGCTGAAAAATTATTTTTGGGGGATCGATAGAGGAGAACATTAGTAACTCAACCATCCAATTTTCAAGCTTCTAGCTCTAAAACTGTAGGAGATATAAACTTTTGCGGTTTGCCACGCCCCCTGTGGGCGTAGATATATCTACCATAGCTTATTAGTCTTGGGTTGTCAACCCGAGTATACATGCAAAATTTCAAGTCTCTAGTGTCAATAGTGTTCAAAATATAGCACAATTTGAAAAATCACTATATATTCAGGTCCGATTTGCCACGCCCCCAATGGGCGTAGACATAAAACTTTTTGATCGATCTTCTTAGAATCATAACATTAACTCACATGCAAAATTTCAGCGTTCTAGCTTTAACGGTGTAGAAGATACGTATTTCCCGATTTGCCACGCCCCCAATGGGGGTAGATATATCCGCCATAGCTTTTTGAACTTGGGTTGTCACCCCGAGTATACATTTCAAATTGCAACTCTCTAGCTCATCATCTAGTATGATAACTTAACTATGGGCGGAAGAGTTTTCCGATTTGCCACGCCCCTAGTGGGCGGATCGGGAAAATTTTTACACTTTATAATTCGGGAACATATATGAGTATATGTTTAAAATTTCAAGTCTCTAGCTCTAATAGCGCCGAAAAATATTGCGTTCATACGGACAGACGGACAGACGGACAGACGGACAGACGGACGGACGGACAGACGGACAGACGGACAGACGGACAGACGGACGGACAGCAAGACGGACATTGCACAAACCCAATATACTTTTTCCCCTTCGGGAACAAAGTATAAATATTGAGGCTACGCAAAAGCGAACTTCAGAGATCGCTCAGATCTATTTAATGCTAAACTATGACAATTTTTCCAATGACTTTAGGCTACACCGAGCTCATTCAGCTAAGCTAACCACAAACTTGCTAACAAAGCTTTGAATTTTAATTGATTTTATTTAATTTACAATTTCACAACTATAACAAACAGAACAAGTAAGAAGGCTCTAGTCGAGACTGCTCGACTACGAGATCCCCTGAACCCTGCCAAAAAGTGATACTCTTCTGCTTTACGCACTTAGAGGCGCGCGCTCTGCTAACTGCGCAGTTGCTGCCGTGGCTTGGGGGTGGGTTGGGCTGAACTTTGGACGCTAATAACTCCATTTCTAGATGGACGATCTTCATGAAATTTTTAGAATAGATTAAGAGTATATAAATCTATCTATTTGCCAAATTGCAAGTCTCTAGTATTTGAAATGCGTTTTTTTCAAATTGGGGGCGGAGGGAGCGTGGCATCCAAAATCTGAAAACTACAAAATCTGCGTATCCATAATATCTATCTAAATTTATAAAGTTGAAGTCTCTAGCTAAAACGGTGTAGAAGTTATACCCAAAACACCTAAAAAACGGAAACGAATTTTCGATTTTTTATCGATAATTTGGAAATGGGACGAGTTATCGAAAAAACAAAATAAACTCGTATTGCGTAGGTAACATACGAGTGTTCATGTGAGCTCTCTAGCTTTTGTAGTTTCCGAAATCTCGACGTTCATACGGACGGACGGACGGACGGACGGACGGACGGACGGACAGACGGACAGGGCTAGATCAACTTATTTTTTTATGCTGATCAAGAATATATATACTTTATGGGGTCTGCGACGTCTCCTTCTGCCTGTTACATACATTTTCACAAAACCATTATACCCTGAATTCCCATTTTCAATGGGTTCAGGGTATAAAAAGGAATTTAATTGAGAAGCCTGACCTCGTGGCCCTCGAGGCAGCCAAAGGCAAGTGCCCACTCATACGCACTCTCTCGCTTGTATTTCCATGGAGCTCATTACAGAAATGGGTCTGTGTGTGTGTGTGTGTGTGAATCATGTTTGCATTTGCATTTTGAAATAAGCACATAATTTTGCAATTTATTGTTTATAACAAATTTATCTGCGGTCTCGGCTCGTTCGCTCAATTGAAATTTAACTAAATGATGCGCACTGACAGCGAAATTGTGGCCACATTGCGTATACGTAATGCAGTGATTGAATGGACAGTTGTTTAAGTTAATGTGTAATTAAGCTGTCATAATACTACAGCCCCATTTATATAGATTATGTAAAGTAAAGTTATCATAATATCTAGCAGAGGGAAACTTTCATATCAATCTTTTAAAAGAAAATCGATTTCAGTTAAACAAGTTAAAGCTTCGCCTCACCTTCATCATTAACAGCATCGCAATTTGAATTTTTGCCCGTGCGACAAGATGGGGGCCACGCCCCCAAGACAATGAATACGTAAATCTGTCACAATTAATACCTTTAATCGGGCTCACGCGGCACGCGCGAAGTCAAAGGCAACTTCCTGAGCGGGTAGCGGACGGCGTTTGGGAACGGCGTGAGGTACATCCGGAACCCCAGCTGCTGCTCAAGACCATATACACTGGCTGCCGTCATAGCTGATATATGTATGTATGTATGTATGTATGTATGTATGTGGGTGGCTGCTTGGCAAGAAGTTTTTCGCGCTCTTGTCAACATGCTGTTGCAATTGCCAGGCGAGCAATGGGCGACCATTAAAGCCATGTTAATCGATTTTCTGCTGCTTTACATGCCATCATAGCAATCCAAAGCAAGCCACGCCCCCTCACGCCCACTAGCCTTGAGCTGTTGCTGCTGCTGCTGGCAGTCACAAAGTAGAAAATAATCAGCATGGCCCAAAGAGTTTTCTTCAATTGAAGCGTTTTGGCAATAAGCGCAAGGTAACAACTACTCGTGGGGCGAATCGCGTGGAAGTCCCGTGGACAGCTATTCAAATGGCCATAATAGAGCAGCTAGCTCTCCAGAAATTAATCATTCGATTAAAGCTCATTAATGAGTGTTGGCAGCCATTAAGATGTATCGATGCGGAATACGCTCGATGCTCGATGCTTGAGTACAGCTTGAGCTTGAGTCTTACTTACTTAATCAGCTCAAATATGTGCGCAGTCCATATATATATATATATATATATATATATATATATATATATAGTACTCTACAAGCATTTAAGGAGTGAATTCGAGAATTAGTTGTTTATTAACAAACAGAGGGGATGCAGTGGATTGAGGGGGAGCGAAAGCGGCAGCGCCAGAGAGTGTTACTGTGTTCGCCTGCAAAGTGTGCTACGTTCATAGGGGTATCATCTAGAGAGTGAAACATGTACATATCTATATGTATGTATGTGTATGTATATATTTTGAATTCGTATGTTTCTATGCGATTCTGAGGAGTTTAAATTTTGTTATTCTCGCTTCCTATCCGTATTGACTATTGAATAAAATCTGCTTAATATGATTTATATTTCACTCACTATCTGTCTATATCTGTCTCTCTCTCTCTCCCTCTCTCTCTCTCTCTCTCATTGTTTCTTTCCTACTCTCTCTCTGTGCTTTACTTGTTATTCTTTGTTTCATTCTCTCAATATTTCCGTCTTTCTCTGTTCCATTCTCGTTCTATCTGTTTTAGTCTTACTCTGTTCCATTCTATCTCTCAGTCTTATTTTGTTTTAGTATTACTCTGTTTCATTCTCTCTCACTCTCTCTCTCTCTCTTTGCTTCAGTCTTAATCTGTTCCATTCTCTCTCTATCTCTCTGTTTCACTCTCCATATCTGTCACTCTGCATCGCTCTCACTTTTCTATTTCTATCTCTCTCTGTTTTTTTACTCTATGTGTGTCTCTCTCTCTCTCCCTCTCTCTTTAACTCTTAGTTACTCCTTCTATCTGCATTTTCTTAGTCTCTTTCTCCCTTTAGTTTACCAATCTTTGTTTCACTCTCTCTCTCTCTCTCTCTCTTTCTCTCTATCTGCATCGCGCTCTGATCCCCCTCTCCTTTCTCAGCTCATCATCCCGTTATCTTTCATTTTATTCGCCTTCTCCCCTCCCACCCTCAACCGCCATCCAAGTGCTTCTCAAATAACAAAACGTCTGCCAAAATAATTGTACTCATAAATGTGAATTTTTGTTAATTATGTTTACATATCTTAAGGTTTTATATGCCTGATGCTCTTGTCTTCAAGCACCACTGTACTAACACTGTGGTGCGCACACGAAACACAATTTTTAACTGTTCTCATATTTGAAGTAATTTCTTCAAATGCTTCGTCAAGCTGTTTATTTGATTTAACGTAAAGTCAACTCTAGCCCGTAGTATCTCTCTTTGCCTCATTCTTCTCCCCCCTCTCTCTGTCTATCTGTGTGTGTGTGTGTGTGTGCGTCTTATGCTACACGTACGCACATTCTGTAACTGCACTAAATTACGCAAACTCTCTCTGCGTAGAACTCCTTCAGTCGTAATCCTGCGACCCCATGGCAACTGTTTAAAGTGTTTTAGTATTACTGTTGGCGATGCTAAGCCAAAAACTAACTTACACCTAACTAAATGACAAAGTTTTGCGACTCACGACTGCACACACACACACACACACACACACAGAGTAGCAGCAGCGCACGCACACAAACAAACAAACACACATATATATACATATATAAGGTTGTCGAGCGGAGGGACAAGTGTGCCTGGCGGTAATTTAAGGCAAACATTTCTTTCTATGCATAGGTGAGCGTGCTCTGTGTGTGTGTGTGTGTGTGTGTGTGTGGGTGACTGTGTTGGCTGGCTGGTGGTATAAATGTGTGTTACCACATGAACGCCAAAAGGCACGCGCTGCAAACACACACACGCGCGCACACACCAAGTTGGTTAAGGAAAAAAAAAAAAACATTCAAACACACTCACACACACACACACATACATATGGCGGTATGCTGCGCTCCTTTATTTGTATACCCTGAACCCATTGAAAATGGGAATTCAGGGTATAATGGTTTTGTGAAAATTGTATGTAACAGGCGGAAGGAGACGTCGCAGATGCCACAAAGTATATATAATCTTGATCAGCACAAAAAAATAAGTTGATATAGCCCTGTTCGTCTGTCCGTCGTTCGTCCGTTCGCATTTCAAATACTAGAGACTTGTAATTTGGCAAATAGAAACATTTGAATGGTATTCGTATATTTCGAAAGTTTCACGAAGATAGTCCATCTAGAAATGGAGTTATAAGCGTTCAAAGTATAGCCTAACCCACGTACGTAAAGAAGAAGAGAATTAGTATTAGAATTATATGCAGGGTTCAGGGTATTTCATAGTCGAGCCATCTCGACTAGAGCATTCTTACTTGTTTTTTTTTTTTTTACTCTATGTGGAGCAGCGCGTGTGGGGCATATTTAGATTTGGCATACATGATCCGTTTTAAACAATAAATAATAAATTAATGTACTTATGTCTGTTCATAGATAGCGAAATAAATGCATTTTTAATGCAGTTCATGTTCCATGTTCCATATTTCAATAGAGCAACAATTGTGCAAGCCCTCGGCCATGTCTAATTATATTGTAAATTATTTTTACTTTTATTTTAAATCTGTTTTGGTATTCGGGCAATTGGGTTTGCTTTCGCATTTTGTTTGGAATTCAAATTAAATGTTGATTCCGCTATAGCAACGTCCTTGTTTAGGCAATGCAAAGCATTAAGCTACTGAGCTTTGCAAAAGATATTCCATTGAATGCTCTTAATTTAGCTCATTGCAGTACGCTGCACGCAAAACAAAGAGGAGTCTATTAGTTTTGGGTAGTTTATTTTTTTTACAAGAATATGGTAATGAATAATGTTAACTGGGGTATTGAGAAGAATTTCTTTTTCTTTATACCCTGAACCCATTGAAAATGGGAGTTTAGGGTATAATGGTTTTGTGAAAATGTATGTAACAGGAAGGAGATGTCGCAGACACCATAAAGTGGATACGAAGAAATATTCAGATTTTGTATGCCACGCCCCCTTTGCCCCCAGTTAAAAAAAACTCATTTAGAATACTAGAAAATAAATATTAATATGTTAAACAGTTAAACAAAACTCTTGTTTAATATATGTCTGTATAATATTTTTTTTATTATTTTCTTTTTATCCACATCAATTTAAATATAATTTTTTTGTGTGTCTTAAGATTTAAAAAAATTTGGGACTAGAAACTTTTCTTGTTTCTACTATGACAAGTTAAATTTTAATGATATGAAATGAAGTTTTATGATATGTTTATTAAAATACGTTTAAGGGGTTGACTTGAATTATATACAAGGATTAATAAAAATGTTTAATTTATTTATTTATTTATAATTATTAATATTAGTATTATTGTTTTCAATATTATTATTAATTATTATTACTGTTACCATATATTTTTTTAATGAAGTAAATCAAAAATCAAATAAATTAACATCTATACATATAATGTATTTGAATCAAATATTTTTAAAATTTAATTAAATTAATTAATTAATTAATTTTTTTATTTTTTTTTTTTATTAAGAAACAGTACTATTAAGACTGAAATAAGAATAAATGTACCTTAAAAATACGTTAATTAAAAGCAAAATAATTATATATTATACATGTATGTATATACATATAAATATATACATACATATATCTTATAAAAATTATCTACTATATTCTCTGTTTAAATTTGTAGCTGAGCAGCAACTCTCACAGGGTATATCCTATGTATATACATTCTACATTACATTTAGCCCATTGTACAGGGTACTTCAAGTCGTGGCTAATGCACAGCGCACATTCCTAACGGTTTGTTTTTATACATTTTGCGTGCTGGTTACTACTTTCGCCACTACTTTAACCACATAAGCGAATGCGAATGCGAATGCGAATGTGAATACGAGTGGAGAGTGTGCGAGTGAGTGTGTGAGCGAGTGTGTGAGTGTGTGAGATTCTGCTGGCCGTGAACGTGTCGTGCGTTTGCCAGTTACCGTTACAGTTAGCTCTGCTGCTGCCCCCTATTGGTGGATGTTGGACACTAGAGCTACCGTTCTTTTTTTTTTTCCCCCACTCCTTCTTGTTGTATTTTGTTATTGCAATTGTTGTTGTTGCTGTTGCTTGTGTTGCTGGTGTAGTTTTGTTTTGGTTTTTGTTGCCAACTGACGCAGGTTGCCCCGCTGCGGCCCGCCCACATTCAGTTGTAACTGGCATTTTACACATTTACAAGTTGGCACTTTATATTGCATAATATTACCACGTACAAGCGCCACCTTTACTTTTTTATGAGTCACACCTGAGTGGATGTGTGTGTGCCGGTGTGTGCGTGTGCAAAGTAATTCAATAATTACGCTCTTGACATCATATTCGTATTACTTTTTTGTCACATCTGCACCATGTGAGCGTGTGAGTGTGTGTGAGTGGGTGGGGGAGCAGGTGCTTGCGTGTGTGCCTTGACGAGTGGCTGGAGAGTTGTGGCTTAAAAAGTCACACGCCGCTTAACAATTAACCCACTTTGCCACGCCCACTCGCACGTGACATTGCGGAAGATGATGATGAAGAAGAAGAGCAAGCTGAAGACGCTTCCGCGTTTTCTTCCGTTTTTTTGGCATTCACATTTAATACATATATTATTATCTATATCTATATCTATATCTATATCTATATCTATATCTATATCTATATCTATATCTATATCTATATCTATATCTATATCTATATCTATATCTACATATATCTATATCTAAATTATATTTAGCATATTTATCTTTCTCTTTATCTAAATATCTATCTAAACTTATCTTGGAGCAGCTGGGCAGCTCGTGTCTCCGACGCAAGCATAAATACCACCAACAAATTTTCAATTACTTGTTTGGGATAATATTTTCGGAAAATGCAATTTGTCCGACTAACTTTATTCATTCATTTTGAGCTGAAGTTGGCGAAAAACACGCACACACACACACACACACACACACACACACACACACACACACACACACACAAACACAAACACAAACATACAAGCACACACACACGTAAATACACTCGCACTTGTTCCAAGCAAACAGCAGCAATGAATGCGCTTTCATGTCCCATTTTTATATATGCATACATACATATGTACGTACATACATACATATATATGTAGGAGTGTATGTGTGTGTGTGTGTGGCTTATGTATCCGAGTGTGTGAAATGCGCGTGTTTGCTTGTGTTTGTAGTTTCGTTTCACAAAAACAAAACTTTCGCAAAGCGTTGCGAACGCACATCGTGGACTCTGTAACAAATGTTTGCCCAACTGCAAGTTACCCTGTAATTAAGCAAATCTGCTCCTCTAAAGCAACACTAAATACTGCATATTGAAGTGAAATTGGACGCCATTATTGTAGCTCCAATTGCTTCGTCAATTCACAAAATACTTAATTAAAATCAACAACTTTTCTCCATGTGTAACACACAAAATGTTGTTTGTTCCTCGCTGTGTGTGTGGGTGGTGCGTTGCTTGGTTGTGTAGTGCAGTGTGGTATTACACACACACACACATACACACACACACACACCTGCGATGTCGCCCCTATCATCCGCGTGGCATCTTCTCTTTGACGCTTTGCACGTGTTTTTCTCCCGGTTGAAATTGTAAAAGTTTTGTCGGATTTTTTACTTTTTGTTTTATTTAAAAAATTTTTTTTTTTATTTTTTGTTTTGTTTGTTTGTTACCCGCCGACCTTTGGGCGCTGCCTTCGGTGCCGTCGCGTCTAATTTCGGTTTTAAATACATGTTCATAGTTGTATAGTTGATTTCGCCGGCAAAAGTTGGGATTGCGCATTTCTAGCCACTCGGCTGAGTAATGAATGCAGTGTCGCCTCGAGGAGTCAGGGCGGGTATGGGGCCTTCGATGGATCCCATTTCAATTCGAATCACATTTCAATAAGAGTCTCTTGTTTAAAAAAAAAATGGTGTATTTATTAATACAGAGAATATATATATTAAAACTAAGAACAATTTGTTACAATTTTGCTTACAGTCTACAAAAGTTGTCGAAATGAAGAGCAAAAGTAAGGAGATAAAAAAAATAAAATAATAATAATAAAGGAGGAAATAAAAACATTGCTCACTCTAGAATCATCGTGACATGCAATTGTGCACGAAATTAATGAGAGTTGGGAACAGATAATGAATAGTTCAGAACAGAAGGAAGACCATATAGGAGTAGTTGGAATAGATAGTTCAAAAAAGAGTGGGAGAGATAGAGAGAGAGAGAGAAGGGGGGAAGAAGGGATCATTGTTGAGAAATGGGCGGACCAACGGCTCTACTTTCTCTGCTCAGCGTCGTCTTCCTCATCCGGTTCACTCTTGCTGCCGGGGAAGTTGTAGTTGTCGCGCCCCGAGATGCCCGTACCGCCGGCATCGCCCAGCCAGGGATATACGTTGGGGCACTCGCGGCACGTCTCCATGTAGCGAGTATCTGTCAGATTCTGTTCGGGTATCTTGAAGGGCAACGCACAGGTTTGCCAAATGTTGCACGGTTTGGGCGCAACGGCTACGCTCTTGTCACACTTCCACGACTCGATCTGGTTGACATCACGCAGCTCCTTGGGTTCGGTCATGTATTGCAGCATCTGGGTGACGGTCAGGATGTAGACGTCGGGTCTGTAAGTGGACAGATAAGGAAGGTAATGTAGATAATCTGTTGATCAATGTTGATTTTCTACGCTAAATTAATCGATAATTGCTATCGATAGATAGCTTCGATAAGACAAGTTGTTTGATCTATGTTATCGTTAAATATATTTTGTATTAAATAAGGATATTTATATTATTTATATTTATATCATTTAGTTTGATAACTTAACCGATAACAGTTATAGATTGATAGTTTTTCGATTAAATATATGTTCGATATTTGTTATCGGTTAGTTATTGATAAATAGTTTGTCTATTTAATTGTATAGATATGTTCGATAGTTGGTATCGATTATTTGTTATTTATAATAATGTATTATCAGAATTGGAGACATTTATCGATTGGTAAATTTTTCGATATAATATATATTATATAATTGTTCGATAACTTAATCGATTGCTGTTACTAAATTATTAATGGTATAAACTATTCGATTACTTAAATCGATAAGTAGCTTATACAATTTGCGCTCATTTATATCGATTTCTCGATATAATTCCAGTCAATTGCTTCGATAACTCTTTCGCTAAACGATACTAAACACACTTGCCTACCATTCATCGAGCTAAGCCTTTGCAAATAGAACTTTGGGCATGCTAATGACTGGAAATTGCTATGAATATTTTGTAGAAGAGCCTAAAAGTTCTTCAGCTGGGAAATCGTTCACACAATGCACAGTTTCACATTCGCACTAAATAGCCTTTCGCAGGTGTCGAACAATTGGATGATGGCAAAGGAAAATTTTACAGCTGCATAGTCAAACGTTTTTTTTCCTCTCAACCTCTGCCCCTCTCAGCTGGGCAGGCGGCATTTCATCATTCTGGCACGCATTTTCAAGCATCTCATGCAAACAGTTTAACGCCTGGGCCAGGCTTCTCTTTCCGGTACTATGCCTGTTCCTGCTGCTGCTGTTGCTGCTACTCCTCCTGCTGCTGCTGCTGCTGCTGCTGCTGCTGCTCTGGCTCTCTGCCACATCTACAGCTGTGAGCTCAATGTTGAAAGTCATTCACACTAATTAAAAACTTCGTACAATTGTGCGAGAAATAGTTTTGCAGCAGCTGCTATTCAGTTTAGCTTTAGCTCAACCCGCTCTCAGCTGCGCCCCCAAACCCGTTTCAGTCTTCAATCTTATTTAGCAATTGGCTCACACCTACTACACATGGTCCGAGGTGCGATCATAATGCCAGCGAACTGCACACGACCAACTTCTGTCTTCTGTCTCAGTTCCACAACATGCAGATGAGTTATTGAAAGAGTTAAACGAATGCGAGTGCGAACGAGTTCAAAGCAAACCCATCCACCCACCTCCCTCCGCAACCACCTGGCTATCAAACAATTATGCTCATTCCCATTCCAAATGATATTCCAGTTGCAACTTTAATTCACTCCAAGCACATGTTGCCAGCTTAAGTTTCACTTTGCTTTATTGGCTCGCTCTAGTAAAAGCGATTAACCCAGTTGCCTCAACCTTAGCTGTAGCTTTAGCCTTTTTTATTGGCCTGAGTTCATCAACAACTTAAGATTAAGTTTTTTATTTATGAAGAAATTCGCTTTTATTTATATATGATTTTCAGTTCAACTGATGAATTTAACACTTGACTGGAAACTTTTTAACTAAATGTAACAAAATTGTTGCAGACTTCTTGGCATGAACTTTGAACTTGGCCTAAGTATTGCTTAAAGTGTTTAGCTTGTAGCTAAGAGCAGCCGAGAGGCATGGCCTAAAGAATATTATTTTCTATTAACTTTTTATCAGCTTGAAATTTATCTTGATTATATTTTAAGATGTGTAACAGAGCCTAGATATTATATTTAGCTAGATATTCTGAATTCCTAAATAATATTTTTTCAATTAACACAAATAAAATCTTTCTATCTCAGTCTCTCTCTCTCTTTTTTATTATTTATATTCTATATTACATTCTAAAAGCTTTGAATCATCTTGCCATATGCTTGATAATGAAAAAAAATATGTATATACATATATCAAAACATTAGCCCTAGAAATCTATGAACTCTATTTGCAGCCTACTTAAAGCCATATTTATTATTATCATTTTAGAAAAACTTGGTTAATAACTCTCATTATCTGGCCGCACTCTCAGTTTCTCTCTCCCTCTCTCTCTATCTCTCTCTCTGTGTGTCTCTATTTACCAATGTGGTATGTGAAAGGCATTTGCTTGGCTCAATTAGGTTTGAAATTATGAGAGCTTGTATTTTGATTTCATTAAAAATGACATAAAAAATAATGCTGATATAAAATGGGAATTATAATGGTGCACGCTTGATGGCCGCTGGTCCCATGGGCTGTCGCTGGGGCTGAGGCTGCGCTCAGTGGGGCATGCAGCGATTGTTGGCAGCCCAGCTCAGTCCAACCCGATGGCAACCAGACCAGAGAGATACTTACTACCCATCCGAATGCGTGGGGCCAATGCTGACAAAGTGCGATGCTATCAGCACATAACTTCATTATGGAAGTTTTGTGCCCCAGCCGCCAGAATATATATAGTCTCTATGCTGTTGGCACTTTGATGCCGCATCCTGCTGCCATCCACCATCCCACCATGCACCATCCCACCTTTAACCTGAACGCCACGCTCGCTCGGTCCGCATGTAACACTCTGTGTGTGTCTCTGTGTTAGAGCTCATGTTGTTTTTGTGCGTTTTAACATGGCTTTTAGTTAGCTACGGTCCAGGCGCTTTGCTCCCCGCTCTTTGCTCTGCCTGCTTATTGTTTTCTTTGCCAGCTCCTCCTAGTGCCCTAGCCCAGAGCCCTAAGAGCTCAGAGCTCGATCTGCCACTGCCATTGCCACTGATGCTGCTGCTGCTGCTGCTGCTGCTGCTGCTGCTGTTGTGCCTGCGCAGATATTTTTCAAAATGAAAGTTTAACAAAATTAAACTTTTCTCATTAAAACGTGCGATTTTTTTTTTTTTTTTTTTTTTTTTTTTTTTTTCGTTGCTTTTGCTGCTGCGGCTCTTCTTTCTGCTCTGACCACAGCGTCGCCATTGTTGGACATTGGCTGAGATTCGGGAGACCGTCGAGAGCTGTGCATATGGTTGACTGACTGCCCGCCTGCCTCACGAACTGATGGAGTGGCGCAGTGCGAGTGTACGGCATCAACCTGTTCCAGATAGACGCGACCGCTGTCCGTGTCCGTGTCGGGCCATCAATGTGGCCACCAACATGTGCCCTCCATTGGATGCCACGGACTAGCAGCATATGCCGCTTGTTCAAGCAATTTTTTATAGCGATTGTCAATATTGTTGTTGCTGTTGTTGGCGGTGTTGGTGGTGCTGGTGGTGTAGGTGGTGCTGTTGCTTTTGCGTTTTCCATCTACTCGTTTTGTTTCGTTTCTCTCGATTTTCTCGCTTCTCTCGCTTCTTTTTTTTTTGCTGCTTTTTTTAATTGAATATAAAAACTTGCCAGCGGCAATCGGAAGCTCACTGCAGGAAACGCCAGCTGCCCATGTGTGTGTATATGTTTGTGTGTGTATGTTTCTGTGTGTGTGTGTCTGCCAAAGTTGGCTTTCAATTAAGAAAACACCAACAACAGAAAGCCAGAGCTGAGAAATACATTTATGAAAAATTAAAAGCCTCGTGCGTAGATAAGAAAATCGCACACGAATCGACCCCATCCAGTGCATGCATCTGGCCCAAAATAAAACTTCGACATTTTTTTTTTTAAAGCTATCAAAATCGAAAGAGGAAGCATTGGCCAAACAAACTTGCCAGAAAATTTAGAGCCACTTCGGCAGCATTAAGAAGTTGAGCAAGACTCAAAGCTCACAATGTTCACAATTCAATTTTGAAATACTATCTAAGAAGTAAGAGTGCTCGAGTCGGGTGAGCCCGACTATAAGATGCCCAAAATACTGCCAATAATGAAAGAGTTGAGGTATTCAAAATCAGAAATGCAGAAATTCTTTATCTTTGCATATATAGTAAATCTAGAGTATGTATGAGCTTGGAAACTATATTATAGTTAGTGATTGTTATCGATAAGAAATGCGATGAATTATCGAAAAGGAAGCCTCTAGCTCTTATGGTTCAGCAGTTATATGATGATCCGATGGACACGCGAACGGCTGAACGGACGGACAGACAAACGGAAGCTAACTAACTGACAAACGGAAGAAGCGACAGATAGTCATACAGACGAACGCTTTGTGAAACAGATGAATGGTCAAGTGGGTAGATGAATAGATGGACGATTCGACGTTTAGATAGACGGACAGAGGTTGGATCGATATACTCGTATCTATATACTTTATGGTATGGTATGTTTGTCAGGCATGTAATTATGTAATTATGTAATTATGTAATTATGTAATTATGTAATTATGTAATTGTGTAATTGTGTAATTATGTAATTATGTAATTGTGTAATTGTGTAATTGTGTAATTATGTAATTATGTAATTATGTAATATGTATTATTCATTATAGTAATTACTGTATTATGTGGAATAGTGTAATTAATGTAATTATGTATTATGTAATGATGTAATTAATTTATGGTAATGTATGTAATCGATGTAATCATGTAATATGTAATTCTGTAATTATGTATTAATGTACATCCATGTTATTATGTATTATGTATTATGTAATTCGGAATTATGTAATTATGTAAGTATGATTAAATTATGTATTATGTAATTCTGTATTCAATAGTCATTAACGGTAATTCTGTAATTATGTTCCTTATGTCATTATGTCATTATGTAATTATGTAATTATAATTATGTAATTATAAATTATGTAATTTTTTAATTATTATGTTATTATTTATTTTTTAATTTATTAATTATTTGTTCCTTTTTTCATTTATTTATTTAACTTATTTATTTTATGGGATCAGTTTATCAAATATAGTTTCTTGGCTATACTTACAACTCGAGCGCCCAGTCCAAGAACCTATGGAGTCCATTCTCCAGTGGCTTGGTCTGGAACCAGTTGGTATGGAAAGGCATCATATATGGTGCCTTGTTCTGTTCGTAGTAACGTGAAAAGTCCTCTTGCAGCCACTCGAACACCTCGTTCTCGTCCAGATTGTGGAGCACACACTGATCCATGTAGGGGCAATGGCCGCCCTCGAAACCCTCCACGTAATGCGTATTCAATGGCACCTCCCACACGCCGGGGAATTTGCGTGACGGACAGGTGCCGCTCTTGCACTCGTGCGAGATCTTATAGTCCAGCGTGTAGGGCCAGACGGGCACTGGCACGGGCGGCACAGTTATGGAGCTGTCGTAGATGTAGCCAAAGTCCTCCAAGACCTGTTAACAACATTTTCAATTATACTCTCGTCTTTTATGCATTTATTTCTCTTGAACATTAAAGTGGCAGCAGAAGCTAATGACACATTTGCTGGATTTGGATTACTATCTTAAATGCGTCAGCTTAATAATATAATAAGAGAGCGCTTTATGCTCGCTTATCTTGATTGTTTCATTCAGGCCGCAAGCTTTAGCGACAATGTCGTCATTATCCCCATTCATCACCATCATCATCAGCATCCTCACAATGCCGCACACATACATATATACGTGCACTCTAATATCATTACAAGCTTTTGACACTGTCACGCCCCTGTGCCCATCGCGAAAACGTCAGGTGCTTGTCAGAGGCATTTTAGCTCATTATGTTAGCATTGTGATCTGATATTGATATGACTTAAAATACAACTAGATTTGGCCAACCCCAAAGCGCGGCTGTTGATGATGATGATGATGATGTTGATGACGGCCTGGGGTTGGGGTTGGGGTTGGAATGGGGTTCGGGTTGGTTTAACTGCCTCTTTGAGCCGATGTATTATCGTCGCTGCTCTGTTATGACATTGATGTGTCTTGTCGTCGTGTCAAGTGACATGTGTCGAGTGTTTAATTATGCTGTAGCTGCATGACCATGTCCTGCATGGCTCGCTGTGGCTTAT
Source organism: Drosophila antonietae (assembly GCA_030914385.1). Lineage (NCBI taxonomy): Eukaryota > Metazoa > Arthropoda > Insecta > Diptera > Drosophilidae > Drosophila > Drosophila antonietae. Next base: position 41,466 of record JAUESO010000128.1, on the reverse strand, counting down.
TTAGCTTAAATTTAAAATTAAACACAATTTGCTTCAAGTCTGGAGCAGATATACACTCTCGTTCAATTCAATTTAAAGCCTAGACAATATGTGCTCAATAAAACTCGAACAGCTCACGCCTTGCGTCAGATGCCCATTTCTAGAAGTAGTACAGCTCTGATAATTGCCAATCAATTATGTGCATTTCTGCTATGCTTGCTGGCAAAATGTATTTAGTAGTATATATAGAACAGTGTCTCTCTCTGTGTGTGTGTGTGTGTGTGTGTGTATTGCAATCTACTCACCTTGTATTGCGTGTTACGGCCAGGCTTGAGGAATGGAGCACGCATGCCAACCACATCGTTCACGGACACATTCGCAAAATGACGTAGAATTTCACGCATGCCAATCATTTCGCCCACCCACTCCTCGTAGCCCTTGTCCTGGAGTCCCAGCTGCTGGGATACGCTCTCGGTTGCAATTTCGTGACCGGCAAAGCCCAGATGCTGGATCTGTTGATAGTTACTGCAAAAACAAATAGACATCAGAGATATGTGAATAGCAATTAAGTGATGTTCCTGTTCGTATAGCAAAAGAAGGCAAACAATTAAATTAAATAGACCCCATAAAAGGAGCACTTAATGAAGGGTCAATGGCCAAACGAAGTCCTCAATCAATATTATCAGCATGTACTCTGTCTCTCTCTCTGTCCCTCTCTCTCTCTTTCGCTTACACGTTTTATATTCCTTTTAAAATACAATTCAATTGCTGTGTGTGTGTTTTTTGTTTTTTTCTTTTTGTTTTTCTCTTACATTTTTTAAGCATTTCATATGTTAACAGCTTTCTAGAAGCTTATTTCAATTCTCTTTTGGCTTAAAAGCCCTCAAATTGATGCTTTAATAAATCCAAATACATGTGGTAAACTCTGCCTGGAGGATGTGCGTAATAAGTTGAACAAAAACTAGCTAGAAATATATTTTATTTTATTTTCGTGCATTGAAGTTAAATACCCTTTATATAATTTCATGTATTTGCTTCAACTGCAAATTCCACATGTGATTCATCATACAATTACAGGGTATCTAGCAGTTAGTAGTTGTTTAGTTTGGTCATGCGCAACATTTTTAGAATTACACAGAAAATGTTAATAAAAAAGAAATGCTCACACTTGATGAACAAACACAAAGCTGCCTCTAGATAAAGAGAGAGAGAATGATAGAGTGCGAGAGGCAGGGAGGGAGGTAGGTAGGTAGGTAGAGTGGGAGGTGCTCAGGTGCTGCAAAACTTGCCACAATGGGCTGCAAGCAGTTTTTTGAATTTCAAAGCCATCCGTCGGCTGGTTGGCCGGCCGGCTGGCTGGCTGGTACACACTTCAGCTCTTGCCAATTAGAAGAAATTTTACAATTGTAGCGCCCAAACAAAACACAAAGCGTCGAAAGCAACCGAAAAAAGAAAAAAAATCACAAAAAAAAAAAATGGCAACACTTTGCACAAACAAACGAACAAACAAAACAAAAAAGGAGCAGCTCCCAGCATTCTCTTTGGTAAGCAACACCGAATTTTATGCTTCTTTCACAGCCACTGAGCATTTCCAATTCTTGTCAATACCAAAAAGGGAAGTAAACGTACAGAAGAAAAAGAAATTGACCCTCGCTGTTACTACTATTTGGCCATAGTTACTACGCAACTGAGGAAACTTGCACTACTATTAGTACATTTGCTACTTTTTTTCTTATTTATGCAAGTTCTACTACTAAAATGGGGTTTATTAATGCTACTATTACTTTGTTTATTGCTACTGCACTTTTACTACTCTTAAGTATTACTACTATTTAGTTAAATTTCACTACAATTTCGTCAAATGCTACTAGGACTTTGTTAAATGTTACTACTATCTTATTAAATACTAATACTACTTTCTTAAACTCAACTACTACTATTGTACTGTCTATAACTTTTACATGTTCTACGACTTCATTAAATTCTACTACTATCATCAATTCTGTTAATACAGCTACGCCTATTCTTACTTTTTATTATTATATTATATTTATTATAGCTTCTACTTTCACTATGATCTTCACAAGTACTTTTAGTATTTCTGCTCCTAGAGCAATATTACTACAACTGTCATTAGTATTTCTTTGAATGCTACTATTTTGTACAGTTCTTTTCTATTACTACTATTACTACTATTCTATATGACAGCTACTACTATTTCCTTAAAGGAAATAAATACAATATTTGCCTTATGAAAAACTCTTACATCTGCAAATATTACTACTCTTTCAATGGATATTTCTACTAATTGTTTCAATAATATTTCTACAGCTGGTATTTAAAGTAATATTATGATAATGGCTCTACTAATTTTTCTACTTCCATTACTATAGATATTATTACAAATACTACTACTATTATAGCCAAAAATATTTCTACTACTATTACAACTAATACTTCTCTTATTATTACAGTTAATACTCCATTATTTTTCTACTACTATTATTAAATTTGTTAATATTAGTTCTACTTCCCAACTGTCTCCGCTACTACTACTATTACTTCTACTCCCCAACTATCTCCGCTGCTACTACTATTACTACTACTACTATTACTATTACTACTATTACTACTAATACTATTACTACTACTACTATTACTATTACTACTATTACTACTACTACTATTACTATTACTACTATTATTACTACTACGACTATTACTACTACTACTATTACTATTACTACTATTATTACTACTACTACTACTACTTCTACGACTATTACTACTACTACTACTATTATTACTACTACTACTTTTACTGCTACTACTATTACTACTACTACTATTACTACTACTACTATTACTACTACTATTACTACTACTACTATTACTACTACTACTATTACTAGTACTATTACTACTACTACTACTACTAATATTACTACCACTTCTACTATTACTACTACTACTATTACTTCGATATACTTAAATGCTAATAAATTCTTTTGCATGCCATGATAATGACGTTAATAAAGGATGTCGTTGAACTGCTCGAGAATGTGCTATGCACAACGTTTGCAAAGGGTATTTCGGCAAACAACAACTGAGACAGAGAAAAGTTGAGACTGAAACTATGTATGCAGCAACGTAAAATGCGTCAGTCCTATGCAGCACAAGCAACAAATATAATTGTTCATATGTACATACACATACACACGCACATGTTCCTGTGTATGTATGAAATAAATTTCTTAACGGGGCGGGGCAGTAGGCAGGCAAGAAATTTACTGTGCGCAAATAGTTTTTGGATAAAAGTAAAAAAAAAAGAGAAAAAGAGGAAAAAAAATGTAAAGAAAATTATGAATGTTTTTTGTGAGTCGCTCTTTGTTAGCTTGTTTCGCATGCAGCGATAAAACAAAAAAAGGGAATTACACATATATGTATATGTATACACATATATATATATATTTATTTGTATGTATTTAACAACGAATGTATATGTTGAATACAAAAATTGCATGTATATTTATTAAACATTTCACACAGACGGCAGCGAGCTACTACTACTGTCTGCTACTCTTTTTGCATGCGTGCGTGTGTGGGGGAGGGGAATGCGTCGACAATGCTGGGCCAAACTACTATCTGACATCGTCAAAAAGTTCATGCAAAAATGTGGAAATGTGAAAAGTTGTTGAAAAGCACGGGCACACACACAGAGAGAGGGGGGGAGACCGAGAGGGAGAGTGAGCGAAACACTTGAATAGGCGAAGGCAGGAGGCAGCTCGGTTGGTGTTGACAATAAGCGTTGCATGTTGTATGCGCAGAGTGTGTATGTGTGTGTGTGTGTGTGTGTGTGTGTGTGGTGTGAGGTAGATTTATTGCATGACATTTCAATTGTTAGACAAACAGCTGGACGAGAACTGAGCTGGGCTATAACTACACACAACCAGAAGCTGCACTTGTCGTCAAGGCCAAAAGACGCTGACAAAATAAAAGCAAAGCAACAGCAACAACAGCAGTCGAGGGCCAGGAGGCGGCGCCCGAAATCTTCTATTTCTTTTACTGTTTCGTAGGCGTGACATGCTCAGCGTAGGTGAGAGGCACGAAATGTTGGGCAGCAATTAACACTGCAAAGGAAGAAACGAACACACACAGAGACAAAGACAGAGAGGAGAGGGAGCGAGAGACTGCAAGATGCAAGGCAAGTGCTCAAAATAACTGACATGGAAATGGTAGCAACACACACCCACACACACACACACACACACACACACACATACATATATACATGCAGTGTGACATTTGATGAATTTCCTTTTGGCCTTGTCGCGAGTGTCAGGAGACAAATGCAGTTTGTGTCGGGCGACTGTGGCTTGGCCTCGGCACTGGCCCTCGTTCCTGTGACCATTGTTTATGAGAATGCTCATACGCAACGTTGCACCGGACAAAATGCCAACCGAGTCACGCCCAGTCGCTTGAGTGTGCCAGCACATGTGTGTGCGTGTGTGTGTGTGTGTGCGAATGGGTTTTTATTGCCCCAGCCCCATTTGCAGTGGCTTTTAGTTTTCTCTTTTGCCTTTATTTTTGTTCATTTTCATCTTCTGCTGATGCTTCTTCTTCTTCTTTTTTAAATTTGCTACGCCAGTCAACTCATTTTTCTTTAATAGCCCATACAACACCACACACACACACACATTCTTTTTCTCTCTGCGTGTGTGTGTGTGTGTGTGTGTTGAGTGGTTTGGCCTCTGCTCTGCTGCGGCTGCTAACAAGTTCAATTTGCATTTAAAAAGGGAGAAACACATGTAATCTCAACGATTAGAAATTGTTAGCATTGAGCAGCACAAGCACGCATCCACACACCTACACACCCACACCCACACACACACCCACACACACACACACACACACTTGTCTGAGCATATATGCACATAGATATAGTGAATAAATGAATAACGTTTGTGCACCAAAATGTTTTTGCCACCAGCTGCTTGCGGGTGGTGCGAAAAATCTTTAGAAATTTGTTGGCCAAGTAAAATAAATATTATTTTAAATATACGATTAAAATTAGCAATATATAGAATTATTAGAATTAAAAAAAAAAAAAAATAATATGTATTACTATATCGAAAATCAAGTTTATTTTAATGCATCATTTGTTTGGCATGTTGCGATTTCATATTTGATATGTTAATAGTTGCAAAAAGAAAGGGAATTTACTTTTAAATAAGCATTTATGCCTGCATTTTTTCGAAGCAAATCATAGTTGACCGTTTTATTACTGTAAACGCTCTGTTCGCGAGATCAACCGACAAAAATCATACTCTCTCTCTAACTCTCTCGCTCACGCTCTGGCCGACTGCCTTCGGTTCGGCAGTTCGGCTGAGCGCCTTGAGTTGAACTATTCGTGTGGCGCTCGTTAAACGAACTTCGTTTTAGGGAGCGACACGAGTGGCGTTCGCACAATATGAGGCAGGTAGTGAGCAAAAAAGACTAAGAGGGTCAATGCAAACGGTCTCACATTTACATACACACATACGAACTTTACTTAAATGTCGATGTTTATTTCAAAATAGTATTTGTTTTAATTAAATAAAAATCATATAATATCTCGAATATATTAAATTTCATAAATGTGCATATATTAATCTATAAATTTATAGCAGCTCTTGTACATGAGAGTATTCAGTCCCTTTTCAAACATTTTCTGGCGCGAGTCAACTCTACGAGCAACCCGCGCTGACTGCATTCTATTTGCTTGTTTCTATTTCACTCACACACACACACACACACACGTGCATATTTTTCTTCAATTTGTGCCTGGTAGTTGGCAGCTTAATGCGGCTCAGCCCTGGGCCCAAAATGTGTGCAATGACCGCATGCAGCAATTTCTTTTAATGTGCTTTTAAAAGCCAAATCTACAGGTTCCAACCGAGCCCGAGTGCAGCTCGTTGTTGCTCTGCTGTTACTGCTGCTGTTGCTGCAGCTTATCCAAAAAAAAAAAAAAAAAAAAAAAAAAAAAGAGAGAGAACCCTCGCACCCGCTCACCTTTACGCCCACCCACCCATTGGACACATTTTTCGTAGCAATGAGCTTTTGTTTTTATTATGCCTTGCACCAAAAACTAACTTAATTTGCATGCAGCATATTGTGCGTGCACGAGTGTGTGTGCCTGTGTGTGTGTGTGTGTGTGGGTTGCTATGTTTGCACTGCAATGGCTGTGTGCCTAACGAGTTTGTTTCAGCTTGCAGCAGGCATAAAAATATATGAACAAAAAACAAAGCGAAACGCAGACGAAGCGCCCGAGATTCAGAAACGCCCTTCAAAACAACAAGCAGCTGGAGCAGCTTAAGTCTCTCGTTTTCAATAAAGCTCTCAGACCAAGCCAGGCCGAGCCGCACACGCATATGCGAATATGGAAGCAAGCGAAACAGAAATAGACAAAAAAAAAAAAAAAAAAAAAAACAGAAATTGAAAAGAAAAAGAAAGCAAAAGCAGAAGCAACAAGACAAAAGTGAAAATACGCAAGGCAAAAGGGCGCAGGATGCGCTCGAAAAGTTATGGCCAGCTTCAGCTGGCCTCGACTTGGCTTTGCTCAACTGCCGAGTCATGATCGTTGTTGCTATCAACACCAGTTTTGTTGGCCAGTGACAACAGCAACAACAACAACAACAAGCAAAGCGTTAAGATGCTGCCTAGAAGGGGACGAAACGGATGTTGGCTCGTTCGTTTGTTGTTTTCTGTGTGCTTCGCTGGATGCGGTAGTTATTACAAGAACGACTAATAAAAGTAGACAACTAAAAACAGAAAGTACACACCCACACACACACACACACACATACACACATGTGAGTGCGCACACTTGGTAAAAAAAAAACAAGGTCTAGTGCAGAGTGCTTAGGTTTGTCGAGAGTCGCTCCTGGGCAGCTACTCGAAATGTATACGTACATGAATTTGAGAAAAAAAGAAAACAAACAACCAAAATGTAAATGTTGACACGACTCAGAGATACTCTAGAAGATCTAGCATATGTATAGAGCATTACATAGGTTGTCTAATTGTCAAATCTATTAGCTGATAAATATAGAACTAATTGAGAATGTGGCACAGCTGCGGCTATATAGTATGCATGCATGTGTGCCATCAAAAACCCCAAACACCCACACACGCACATGGAATGGGCACCTGCAAGAGCTGTTAAAGTGTCGTTGGGTTGTTGTCATAGTCATTGTCAACGTTGTCGTTATCTTTATTTCACATCAACGACATTGTCATCATCATCATCATCATCAGCAGCAGCAGCAGCAGCAGCAGCAATAGTAGCAGGCCAAGGCAAGGCGAGGCAAAACCAAACCAGATCAGGCCAGGACCAGGCCTCATCATCATTGTCGGCAACAGCTATTGCACCAACAATAACAACAACAACAACAACAACAACAGCAATTGCCGTAGCAGCAACATCAATGCCTTCATCAACAATTTGCAGCAACAGCAAAAAAAAAAAAAGAGAAAAGCAAAAGAATGAAAGGAAAAACAGGCAAAAGTTGAAAACGCAACACAAAAAAAAAAAAAAAAATTACTTTAACACACACTCACATAGCTGAATATTGTGTACACATACATATACACACCCATTCGATGCTTGAAATTTGAGAATTTCGGATATTAATGTTACGGGTATTTTGCAACAAAATTCTAGTACACTTAGCTAAGAGCGAGAGCATAAGAGAATTTGTATTGAATGCTCTGCAATTACACTAAAAATGTGTCGCTCGTTGAATTGATAAAGATACGTGAGCAATGTGCATCAGTTGTAATGCAATCGAACCAATCTCAGTCAAATATTGCTAGCTGCTCGAGTCAAGTCTGTGGAACAAAGTAGAGCTGGGAATCCATCGATGGGGGCACCACTCGATGGATTTTGCAGCGATGGAAAAAACCATCGATACTATCTAAGATTAAGTTTTTATCCATCGATGGACCACACCATCGATATATCGATGTTTCCATCGGTAATTTAAAAGGCTTTTTTTAAAACTAGTTTAAGGTTTAAACATTGCTTTGAAATTGGTTAAGCCCCACGAATAAAATTCAAAATTGATAATTAAGATTTTAAAGTAATTTTATAACTTTTCAAAGAAATCAAAGGATTTCCGTGCAAACAATAATAAATAAAAAAAAAATATAACTTCAATATATCTACGTATATCTATGAGAATCACTTGAGCTTGAAAAAAATAACTTATTTTTGATAACCTAACCTATTGAATATTGTCAACAAGAATCACTTATTGTGTAAGAAAAATAATAAATAAAAACAAAATTAATTTATAAATGACAACAATTTTGAAGATCTCCAAATGAAGTCTATTGATTATTATTAGCCATTGGTGTTTGTTCATAAAAACCAATGTGCTGACTATAGTTGGCTTTAAACTTGACCTTCGGTCCAAAGCAATCGTTCTTGCTTTGCTAAACAATCTTTCTGATGCGGCAGAACTTGCTGCTATAAATATTTTCTAATACATGCATATGTAAATATGTATACTTTAACATTCACAATTATATCTGTGTAAAATACTTACGAGAGGACTGTAAGAACTTTTTCATTGCTATTATCTATTATGTACCTTACTTTTTAACTGTTGAAAATTGTAAAATTGCAATTAATAACAAAAAGATTGCAATTTATTCTTATAGCCATTACCACGCTGACAACAAGTTCAATATCGAAATCGAAAAATTTCCATCGATCTATCGTAATTCACAAGTTCCATCGATACCATCGAGGGAGCCCTCGATGGATTTCCCAGATCTAGAACAAAGTTCATATTTTGCATGTTGAAGCGATCAAAGGGCAAATTTTACAAGTTAAGCATTTATTTCGCGATGGATATTATAGATGCAAAATGTGTAAAGAAATCTTTAGAGTGTTTGTAATTCAAGTAACATTGTCTTAAGACAATAATGGGAATATCTAGTTATGGTCAAGGCAGATATAATTTAGCGAATAAGAATATGGAATCTTCGGCAAAGAGAAGAATTCTCAGAACAGACGGCAAAGAGCATACGACAGCAAACCATAGTCTCGTGGAAGGTATGGAAGATGGACCGTTAGAATAATCCCCGATCTAGAGAAGTGGATAAACGGAAAATACGGTGAAACGTAGTTCTATTTGACACAACTGCTCTCCGGACATGGATACTTTCGAGCGTACCTAAATAAGATGTGGAAAACTGCCGAACCCAGATGTATTTACTGCGAAAATACAATGGACGATGCAGAACACACTTTCTTCAACTGCAAAAGGTGGTCGGAGGAAAGAATCGAGCTGGCAGAAATAGTCGGTGAAGTCAAAGTAGAGACATTAGTTCAGCGAATGTGCAGCAGCATAGATGCATGGAAAAAAGTCTATGACTTCGCCGAAAAGATTCTGCGGCGGAAGAAGTACGACCTGGACGCAGACACACAGAGGGAAACGCTCATTTAGAGCACACGATGGGGCTCCACCTTGATGCGGGATAACTCCTGGTTCGAAGGTGGATTCGAGCCCCAGAAGAGGAGGATTATCGGTAAGTAGTCATGCAGTCCGACAACACCGGTCAGACCGTGCATAAAGCATTTTTTCCTACCTCAGCCCAACAAAAAAAAAAACGTATCAGCAAACATATTTATAAGCGTTCCTTCAGCTATTGACTAAATGGGACAATATAACAATATCATTGAAAATCCATCTAAATATCATTGAAACGAATGTCCATCAATGATCGATCCTGTTTCGATTGTTGGAACAACATTAACAGTTTTAGATATTTGGCAGATGAAAGTTCGCAAAATATGATTTATATGAGAGTATATTTTAAATACTGTATCTCTAAGAGAAATCTCACGCTTTAAGCTGAAGACTTAAAACTCTCCAAGAGAAATTTGATTGATGACTATTTGGCAATCCACGTAACATTTGTGGAGAATGTTAAGACAGAAAGAAAATTCACCTTGCAGTGAGCTTTCAGCGAAGATAAATCGATCATAATAATCTATAGGTAATTAGGCTTATCTAAGTCTATAGATTATGCAAAACAAAATATGAGTAGTTCAGTCAAATTGCAAGGTTATAGGTCATCATTTAAAGCAAAAATTGAAACACTACTGAAAGAAATGAACAAGTTGAATTTTTTAATACCCAATTTTCACTTCACTTCAGTTCAGCTCTAGAGACAGTATCCCATATGGAGAACTATGTATAAAGTAAATGAATAAAAACGTATAGAAATACGCTACATGTTCTTAGAGTGCAATACGCTTGACCAATTAGGCCAGCTCGGCTGTTAGTTAAACGCTAATAAATGTTAAATAATTAGCTCATGGCTAGCAGCGCTTTTGGCCGTGAGCTTGTAATAATTAAGTCCATTGCGTATACGCAACTTGTGCCACAGGGACAAAAGAAAACAGTTTAAGCAAATTAAAGCAAAAATATGCATAAATGAAAATGAAAAGTTATGCAGCCGCATTTCCTCACGGACCTGCTGCAGCTCGGTTGCTTTACGGCCAAAGCAATTTCTTTACAGCTGCCTCTTGATGGAAACTTGAAACTTGCAGCGCGCGTCGTGTGGCCGCTGCTGTTGCTGCTGCTTGTTGCTGCTTGTTGCTGCTGTTGTTGTTGTTGTTGTTGTTGCTGCCCGTAAGTATTATGCTATAGCATTTGTGTGTGGGTGAAGGTCGGAACTTGGGCTTTGGCTTGGTGTTGGGGTTGGGGTGGTGCTTGGGGTGGGGGTGGTGGTTGGGGTTTCTGGCAGCTGCTCAAAAGTTGTTCGGGTCATTTAAAAAGTTTAAAGCTAAAACTGGCGGCAGTATTAGCATTAAAAATGGCAACGTGTCTGTCGCTGACGTTTTGCGCATCGGCAACGGCGGCTGTTAGAAGTGGAAATCTGCCTACCAGCTGGACGAAGTCGCGGCGCATAAAAACGAGAGTTGTGCACAGTGGATTAAGTGCAATGATTAGTGGAATAAAAAGAATCAACTTGAAGATAAATCATTTACAATATTTACATTTTGTTTGCAGAACATAATTTATAATTCAATGGCATATATTAATAAATTTCTTTAGTAATAGATATTAGCTGTAAACCTAAAATTAACTACAATAGAATTATAGCAAATAGTATCGCTATTCTTGGGTCAGCTTAGGTTACTCGGAAATTGTTGGCAAATATAAATACAATTTGGTGCACGCACTAAGCCCTTCATACAAAATGCAGTTCAATTTGCTTGGATTTGCCCACTGTGCGTCAACTTTGCTGCAGCATCTAGCCATGCTGTAGGCTCAGGTCTACCCTGGTTAGGCAAAGCTGGCCAACCGCTGCTCAGCGATATTAACATCAAGCGTCAAGGTAAATAAAAATTAACTTTTGTGAAGATGGCATGCAGGTTCCTATGTAGATGTGTGTGTGTGTGTGTGCGGGCCACAAAAAGTTCTAAACAAGCAGCACGCGCGTGTGTTGTGCCCGCAGCTACTCATGACAGACCAGAGCTGAGAAGCAGCAGAAGCAGGCGGGCAGGTAAGCAGGTGGGCAGTACCACAATTTGGGGCGTGGCAGGGGGCAGAGAAGCCATAGCAAAGTTGCTTTTGCTTGGATATTAAACAGATTTTGGGGCAACCTCCACTCAGAGGCATTATCGATGCAAGCATTATGGAAATTTAAAATGTGTTGATTACCGCCTGCCAGGCCAACGCACCTTCAACTGTAGCTGAGTTCACCTGGGGTTAAGTTCATATTGGCGACAATGCTCGTTATTTAATTGCTTGCGGCCCTAGTTGCGTATCTGGCGGATTATGAGGTCAAGCTGTTGTAGCTAGCTAATCAAAAGTAATCTTGTAGGCAATATGCACAAATCTATGCTCACACAGACACACTCGCACACGCACACAGAACGCCATTATAAATGCCACTCAGAGTGATCTGTGGCCTGTGGTTTAACACCAGTGCAAAGTGGGTCAAGTTGTGCCCGTTTCGGCCCTGGCTTGCGCTTTGTTGCTGTGGCCAAACTAGCCACGGCTGTGAGGTTAAGCTGTGGGCCCTGAGCTCTGTTTCATAGAGTTCTTCGCAGGCATCAAATATGCAATAAACAAATGATTTAAGTTCCCTCTGCTCGTCTTGCCTTGTGTGTGCGTGCGGTTAATGGGCTGCTCTTGTCTCAAGTCCAATCAATTAACTTGATTCCATTTGGCCAGCAAGGAATGCAAGTTCCCACCTGCTCGACTTGGCTGAGTGAGACTGGGTGAAAAATTGTCTAACAATGAATGTATTGGATCGATGCAAGTTTATTAAATTCAGTTTAGCTTGATTAAAAATCGTTGTTGAAGGGGCTATCGATTGAGTCGTTTCAGCAAGCTTGAAGGCAGAAAACAATGCTCAATTAAGTATGTTTTATTTTAAAGATAGTTTTGTAAGTAAATTAATATTTGCCTTGCTTAGAGCTGAGCTCTTGTTTATGTAGATTTTATGTATTAATGTTATCGAGCTGTTATCTGAGCAGCAACTGCTGTTAAAGATATGAATATAGCTTAGCGAGCAAATACTCTTTATTGTTTCACTAAATCTGTAAAAATAGATAAGTCTACTCACACTCTGAGCTATGACTCGTTGAGCAATCGATTGCAACGGTTCTTCCATAAGCTCTTTAGCGATCGGCTCGCAACAGCTTGATTTGCTTCGCTCTGCTTGCTTAAATGAAGCAAATTGTCTTATCTGTATGTATTTGAATAGAATGTGTGTAGGTGAGTGTGAAAGAGATGACCGTCTGCATTCACTTTCTTAGTCACTTTTGCTCACTACCTGACTCTCATTGTACGAACGCCAATCGTATCAAGGCGCTCAGCCGAAACGAAAAACGAAAAGAACCGAAGGCACTTGCTCAGAACGTGAGCGAGAGCGAGAGAGTATGATTCTATTTGGTTGATCTCGCTAGTCGCGAGCAGAGCGTAAACAGTTATAAAACAGCTTAGAGCTTAGCTTAGAGAAACGACTTTTGATTACAGCGAATCATCTAGTCGACCCTCTTTCCAGTCGATTGGACTCGCTCAGCTAGCGCTCTCAGTTTGGCAATCAGTTGTTGTATTGTTCGCACGCAATAAGCGGCATGCAAAAACGGACGAGCAATGCAGCTGCTGGCTGGCCAAGTCAGTCAAGAAAAGTTTTGCATGCTGCAAATTCGCTTAGTGCTCGACTCAATTTCAGCGGAAACGGAAACGGAAATGGAAGCGGTTATGTGTAAGCGCCCACAGAACTCGCTCATGTTTATTCAGCGAATGCAGCAACTGTCTGCCAGATCACACCTACACACACACACACACACATACACATACGAGGGCGGGAATTGGCTTCAAGATTTGCGGCTGGAGCGAGTTTTTAGTATATTGTTAACAAGTAAAATGAAAACGTAAATGTTTGAAAATTAGATTTGGCCCGAGACGCTTTTGTTTAGAGCTGCTCCCAGAGTTGGCCTGGCCAGCTACACAGCTACATAAATTCTCCATGTGTGTGTGTGTCTGTGTGTATTAGTTGCTCTGTGTGTGCACTGAGGTGTTGCCTAGTTTGTGGCTTGTTAGTTAGTTAAAAGTTTTTGCGTGCAATTAAAATGCTGCGCAAAAAGTTTGCTTCAACATTGTTCTTAATTTTTTCTTGGCTTCTCTCTTTTTTTTTTTATCTTTTTTTTTTTTTGCAGTTTGCCAAAGCTAAATACAAATGAACAGAATTGTCTCCATCTGCGGTGTGTGTGAGTGAGGGTGTGTGTGTGAGTGTGAGTGTGTCTTTCTTGAAGCTGTCTGTTAGTCGCAGTCGCAGTCGAAAAGTGTACAAGTCCTCTGGCAATTGCCTGATTGTTTCCTTAGCCGCAGCAGCAGCAGCAGCAGCAGCGCAGCAGCAGCCTCGCATAGCAAGAAAGTTCGTTATCAGTGACATTTTGGCGAACAAATAGCAAACAGCTCACAGTTTTCAGCTTTCAATGCTCAGCCGACAGCTCTCAGCTCTCAGCTGGCAGCTGCCTCTTTGGCAGCCATGCACATGGCTGCCATGACAACTCGAATGCATATGCCAAGCCAGCTGGGGACCCCAAAGAGATTCAAACTGAGAGCAAAGCTCTTTGCCTTTTGAGCTTATTGCGCGAAAACGGATTAGGAATGGCTAATTAAGTGACTGGAGAGCAGCTGCCAAGTGCAGCTCTTACCTATCAATTCTACATATATATATTATGTATGTATATAAAAAGAAGCTATTCATATTTATATGCCTTAGCTTAAAAAAAAAGGTTAAATATATATAAATTAATTATATATTAAGGGAATCTATAAGTTTGCTCCTGTTGTGCCTTTGTCGTATCAGTGCATCTAATAAACTGCGTGTTCTTCAGACGATAATGTTAAGGAAACAGTCGGAGCACCAGGAATATTAAGCGAGAGCTCGAGCCAAATACATTCAGAGAGACAGTCTGTAAGAGCTGTCGAAGAGAAGAAAAAAGTAAATTGATCTCAAGAGAGTAGATTGTCACTCAAAATCTGGCTAGGCGTTTAGTAGAAAGCCTCAGACGCCTACTGCTTCGGGGTTTGACTCCATCCCTTGCTCTTTATATGTAATAATTACGCTCTATTCTTGTATAAATCTATGAAATAGCAATAGCTAAATATAAGCTGTAAGCGCAGCAGTTAGAGTTGTAGCAGGAATGCCAATCTCTGTGCAAGCGCGCGCTCTCTATCTCTCTCTCTCTCTCTCTCTCTCTCTCTCTCTCTCTCTCTCTCTCTCTCTCTCTCTCTTTAGAGACGAGCTCCTATACTAAGATGTATTTATCAACATATATTTTATGTCAAATACATAGTAGATGTATTAGATCTCATGTCTCAATAATCACTATATAAATCTTTCTCTCAGCTTGCTTAACTAATTACGCTGAGAGAAAGAGTTATTAGGCGATTATACAGTCAAGAGGTCTAAAACATCCACTATGTATTCACTATATTTGCCTTTGACTTTCAATATATTTTATAAATATATATATTTAATTAATTTTTGTTGAGATTAAGTTGAACGGTAGTAAAAGGTAGCTAAATATATATTTAAAAAAATATATCTATGTATATATATTTATATATAAATTTAATGATTTTTTTTTTTAGATTTGGTAACCTAAAAGCTAACTATATATGTATATAATATATTTAAAAATATATATATATGAGTATATATACACAAATATTTAAAATAAAAGGGCTCTCATAATTGTTATTAGAGAATTGCTGAGACTATTCAAAAAATATATGATAATTATAATGCCTTATAAAAAGTTAATTTATTTCATCAAGAAACTTAAATTTAAGTTTTCATTTAACTTTGATTTATTTATTTTTTTTTTGACAAAGCTCTCACACAAATTTGTTACTTTTTATTTTGTTTATTTTTAATTTATTTTATTTTTTATTTCTTGATTTGTTAACAACAAATTCATATATAACAGATTATTTGTAGCTAATGCCACATCATGTCGTAATATGAGTATTTAAATTTGGAAAATCTGGAAAAAAATAAACTGATTGCATTGTGAAATATATATTACTATAAACTACTCTGTGAATGCTCAAAGAACCTAAGAAAAAAAGAATTAAAAACATATATTTTGCATTAAATAATTCCTTTCATCGGTGCACATATATTTTCTTATATTAAAGCAGGAAATTGCAGAAAATCGTTTCTGTCATTCGTAAATAGTTGAGCATAAATTTTTGTCATTCATTTCCCCTTTTCTTTTTCCACACATACACGTACAGGCAGAGAATGATATCAAAAGACATATATAGAGGGTGGTGGAAGATGGTTGCACACAAAACTAATTGCCTCAATAGACGTAAACAAAAAAAGGCGCTGCATACTTGGCGGCGCTGCAAATGCCAACCGACTGGAAGCTTGAAGTTCTTCTGCATGCCAAATCAAAATCATCATCATCATCAAACAACATTATTATGATGCTGATGATGATCAACATTGTCAGGCAGCCCGCAGCCGCTGGTAAAAAATCTTAACAAAATAAGCTGAAGAGTTGCGAAGCGCATTAAATCATTTCCGCACTAAAGAGCTCAGCAGGAGCAGCAGGAGCAGCAGGAGCAGCAGGAGTTACTGGCTGGGCGGGGGCGTCTCTACTTGTGGCAAGTTGTGAGTGCGACTGTTGCAGCTTACCACTATTTATGTGCTGTGTTGCTGCTGCTGCTGCTGCTGCTGCTGCTGCTGCTGCTTTTTGTTGCCCAAAAGCCCAAAAAACGAAAAAAGTGAAATGAATGTGGAATGAATGATAAGTGTGTCTCTTTTTCTTTTGCCAGCAAAAGCATAAAAATGATTTGCCCCAAAACTACATAAGTGTGTGCATCTATGTGTGTATGTATGTATATATACAGACACACACGCATGCATTCATGTGTGTGCATGTGTAACATATTCAGGCAATTACTGCCATTCAGCGCATTTCAAATCAACTTCGAAACTGCCGCCATATCGCACAGTTATATATACACATATAAATAAACATATACACCTATCTGTATATACATATATGTATATATGTAGAAATATCCCGCCTGCTCTGCTGATTCCTACTTCTTCGTCATCTTTTACTATGGCAAAGTAGAAAAAAGCTTTTAAACTTCACTCAAGATTTTTGCTGTTCACGCTCGGTTCGCAAATTTTTTGACTGCTGCCGCTTACTTAGTTCTTCTGCGTGCTCCGCACAGTGGTCACAATTGAGAGTTTTCACATTATATTTTTATTATACACTTTAATTGTATTGTGCGAAGCAATATGTATTTGCTGTCCGTCTCTTTCACTCCTACAAATTTTGCAATGGGCTCGCGTCGCTCGCACGCCGAACATCGGGGACCGTTAGTCGAGGTATCGCTCTGCGCTGAGCGGTGTGACGTCACACCAGATCACGCGATGTTGCCCTTAGACGGGCACGAGCGACAGACACGCCACGCACCAGAGCGCGAAGCAGGGCCTGTGGTCACCCTATTAAAGGAGCACCCACAGCGTCGATAGTTAAAGAGTCAAGAGTCAAGAAACTAATAGAGTGAAAGTTTGTGCCAGTACGTCAGAGTGGCGAAAGTCAAGGCGAGTGGAAATCATCCAAAAGAACATCGAAGCATAACGATGTTTTTACATAATTTGAACTGTTTTAAATTGCTTAATCTTTTTTTGTAGTGATCTTAGATTATAATAATTGATAATCATTCACTATACATTTTTTTTTTTTTCAAAAGAAATTATTGTTCAAAAATACTTCATATTTATGTAATAATTTAATTACCTAATAATTTGATTTATAATAATTTAAAAATTTAATGAAAATTTTATCCATATTTTTATCCATATTTTGCAACAAAAAATAATTATCTGCCATGCTCAGCTTGATGTTAAGTTTTTTGTTGTTTTTGCAAATCGCAGCTCAACTAAATTGCAATGATTTCAATTGTAGCGCCATTTACATTATTCATCATATTTATAGGCAATATTTGAGCTATTTGTTCCACTGTCGTATGCCATTTTTGGCTGTTGTGTCTTTATCTACAACTGCCGCTTCATATTCTATAGCAACTGCATCTGCATCTGCTTCTGCTTCTTGTTGGGACTTTACTTTGTTGTGTATGTGCACTGTGCTGTGTGTGTGTGTGTGTTTGTGTGTGTGTGATGTGCCGTTTTTATAAGTCTGCCAAAATGTAGTTCATATATTTTGGCGAAAATTCGTTTTGCAGTTGACATAACTTTGTCAGCCCCAATTTATCAACAACAATTAGTAGAGCAGAGGCTGACTGACTGACTGACTGACTGACTGACTGGGTGGCTGACAGACTGACGTCTGGCAATGAGCTGGGTTTTTTGGGGCGTGGTAAGTATGTGACAAGTATTTTCCACAACGATGCACAAAACTTTGCCCGTATGTGCGGCAAAAAGGCGACTTGACTTGCAACGTGTCGGGTTGCCCCTGTCGAGCTGATGAAGACGACATTGCAACATAGTTGCGTATGCGTATGCGTATGCGTATGCATAATATTGCCAAAAATAATAATTTATAAATGATTTACTAGTGTCAGCTGACGTCAATCATATATACTTATATAAAAGCATGCGGTACGTTACCTGTACTCGTGCGACAGGAAGAATGTGCCACGAATGTTGCAGCCATTGGGATTCTTGCGCTTGCCATTGAATATCTTTTGATAATGATCGTAATTATTCAAATTGACGGCACCATCAAAAGTTAGCATTATTATTTGCGGAATCTGAAATGGTAGATAAATGGTTAAAGTTTGTTAATTCATATATACATATATGAAAGCATATTGAGAGATTGACAGCAGAGTTCGCTTTATTCGTAAGCTTTCAGTCATATGATAAGCACTCAGCCATCTCTGAGTGTGTGTGTGTGTGTGACTGTGCCTTATGTAAGTATGCGGTCCAATTAGAGACGCGCTAACCTCAAAATCAGCCGCGCATATATTGGGATTGACTGCATCAGAAGAAGCAACAGCAGCCGTAGCAACAGCAGCTGGTTGAAGACGTCGTAGCAGCAGCAGCAACAGCAGCAGGAGTAGCAGCAGCAGCAGCAGCAGCAGCAGCAGCAGCAGCAGCAGGAGTAGCAACAGTCTCAGCGATAACTTCTCTAATTGAAGGTTTTGCATTTTGCCTTTGGTTTTTTTTTCCTGTCTACGTTGCGCCTAGCTGACTTTTGACTAGGCATCTGCTGCAGCTGTTGCTGCTGTCGACTTGCAACTTGGGCATTTAACATAATTAGTGGGTAAACGGTTAACCAGATTTGTAGCTACTACGCTGACGAAAACCAAATTAATTTCAAATCATTCGCAACGACTATCAATAAAGTAACGTCAATAGCAGCAGCAGCAGCCGCAGCCGCAGCAGCAGCAGCAGCAGTTGCAGTAGCAGCAATAAGTTTAACGAGTGCTAAAGCACAGCAATTCCATTACAAAAATTGCCACCCCACAGACGTATTGAAATCCCGATGGGCGTTGGCGCTCTGTTTGTCGTCGTCGCCCGAAAGAAGCTTGCAACACTTTAAGTGCAATTCCATAATCAAAGACCAATGCAAGTGCTAACCCAAAAGAAATGACGCGCCATAAAAGCAGGCAGCAGACACGCAACTGCAAATCTGAATACAACGAATCTCAAATGCACTGCACAATTGAGCTGTGACACTGCAGCACTGATGGCATGAAACACTTTACATTACAAAAACTATTCAAAGAGAGGCTCGCTGCTCTAGAAAACTCTTGCAAGTAGATGTAGATGATTCAGTTGAGGTGGATGCATTGCTTTCAGTCAATCCATAGATTGAGTCAATGTTAATAGAGTTGTCAAAGGTATTTTGCGATTGCTTTAAATGAGTATTTATGTTAGTATTATATTTGGTATATTTAGTATTTAGAATAGTATAGTATATTTGAAACTCATTATAGCGAGAAATTGGATCTCATCTTCGTCTAGCTGTTCCAGCTCTTACTGCCTATACAATTCTTTTTTTTAGCAGAATTAATAATTTCCAAGAATTTAAATTGAATTTAATGTGAATTTAGGTAATTTGAATTTAATTAATTATTGCTGCAACGAATTTCCCAGCAGGCAAATTAAGCTTTACACATTCCTCTAAAGATCTCAAATCTATCTAAAGTTTTATTTTTTGTATAGAAAATCTATAAATAATTGTGGTAGCGAGAATGAATTATATAATAAAAATATTTAAAAAAATAATAGTAGCTAAGATATTGTTATATATTGGATAATTCTGTAACGCTTCAAATATATGAAATTTCTTGTCGGAAAATCAAAGTCAAATGAGAACAAAAGTTCTTTAGTTAAGATCTCCGCTAGTATCTGGCGACAGTACCTCCCCACTTTCTTTCCCTATCCTTCTCACTCTTTCTTTCTCTCTTTCTATCTCGCTATCTATTTCTCTCTCTAGCTATATCACTCCCTCGCTTTCCCTCTCTTCCTTTCTGTCTCTCCCTAGCTTTCTGCCTCCCTCTCCTTTTCAGTCTCGCCCACTTTCATCCCTTTTCTGTCCTTCTCCCTCTCTCTATCACTCACTTTCCCTCCTCTCGCTTGTTGCCTACCTCCCTCTCTCTCTCTTTCTCTCTGTCAGAGTCGAGCGCCTCGTCAAAGCCAATATGCCCCAATGCGCGGTTGAATAATGAAATGAAAATCGAATGCGATCAGCATAAAGCTCTGCATGTGAATGGCAATGGCAATGCTGACGAGGTAGCAGCCGAAATGCATTTTCGCCTGAGCTGCACATAAAGAGGTGTGGCACGGGCGGCAGCGGCACTTAACGCTCATTGTTGAGCACATAAAAAGGATTATTGTACAAATTCAATATTAATGTGGGGTCCGAGAACTAACCAAGCCCTAACCTCAGCCAGCGAGTGCAACAGTAGTCGGCAATTGACCCCAGCCTTATCTAGCCCAACAGCTGCCACCATATCTGAACCTGTCCCTATGCCCCGCTTCAACTTCAACTACACCTCTGCATCCAACTCCATCCACCCCATCTCTACCTTTGCCAGCGTCTGCATCTGCAGCTGAGCTGGCAAAATTATGCAGAGGCGTGAAACACTCGTAAGCATCGAACGGTGGTCAGCTTAAGTGCGGCAAGGATAACTGATGATTATTAGGATAACGATGAGGACGATGATGATGATGATGATGATGATGTTGGGCAACGGCTGCCATTGGAATTGAAATTTGCTCTTTGATTTGACAGAGTTGCGTAGGGTCCGTTTTATTGCCTTTGCCCTAGCTCCAGCGTTCGCTCGCTTATTGAAAGGCATATTTCAAAAGCTGTTTCCGCTAAAATGAGTGCAAATCAACTGCAGTTTGCAGCTTCTCAACTCTCTCTCTCTCTCTCTCTCTCTCTCTCTCACTCTCTGCTCATTGAATTATAAAGTAAAAATATTATTGCAAATATAATGAATGTGCGACAAAGAAAGAAAAACCGAGTTGATAGCGAAAAAAATGCCACAGAAAAAAACAAGTAAGCAGACTCTAGTCGGGACGGCTCGGCTACGAGATATCCTGAGCCCTGCAACAAAAATAATACTCTGCTTCTTGTGTTCGTGGCAGTCAAACTGTGAAATCCACAAAATCTGCGTATCCATAATATATATCTAAATATACAAATTTGAATTCTCTAGGTCAAACGATGTAGAAGCTACGCTCAAAGAACGTAGAAAAAGTTAATGAATTTCGATTTTTATCGATAATTAGGAAACGGGATGAGTTATCGAAAAAAAACAAAAATAACGACGTACTGGGTAACTAACATACGAGTATTCATGTTAAATTTCAGCTCTCCAACTTTTGTCTGCTTCTGCCTGTTACATACATTTTCACAAAACCATTATACCCTGAATTCCCATTTTCAATGGGTGCAGGGTATAAAAAAAAAACTAATCTTAATTTTAAACTTTGTCTCAGGCCATTGTGGCAGCCGATGCTTGCAAAAATATTGAATGTGATTGTGGCAGTGAAAGGAATTGATATATAAATAGAGTTGCAGCGGTTCATGTTTATCTATCTATTACCAGGCAGTCAGCCAACTGTTTAATATAGTCAGGTCGGGGCGTATACGTAATTTGCCTTTAAGAATTTTGGTCTGGCTCTGGTTGGTGCTTTTTAAAATAGCATATATGTTCACATGACGCAGACGTCGCACTGACACTGCCGTTGTGTACGTTGATAATTTCTGCTTAATGCGACTCAAGTTTGCACTTCAGTCTTTGAGCAAATATGGCAGACAGACGATGGCAGGCAGGCAGGCAGGCAGGCAGGCAGTTGACAAGCACCTTTGCCAGAGAGACAGAAGTTTGGCAGCGCCAGCTCGTTGAGCGCTACCAAATGGATGATAGATGGGTTTTTCATGCTGTTCAAGTGTCTCACTGAGAGTTGAGGGAGACGAACAGACCGAAGTCGAGATAGTCTTCGAAAGGTAGATAGGGAAAGAGAGAGAGAGTGAGAGAGAGTGAGAGAGAGCGGGAGAAACTGGGCTTGGGCTGTGAATTTGCATAGCTTAGTTGCTCAATCGCGGCGACAATTGAACGGCTCATTGATTGAGTGATTGCAGCTGCGCATAAATGCAGCACCCTTAAACAGCAGCAACCGAGCCCTGCATACACCCACCCACCTCCCTCCCTCCCTCAATCCCTCTTTGAAAGAAGCTCTCTGCAAAGTTTTTGTTGACACTGTGTGCCATCTTTTCAGTTTTCTTTTTCATTTACTTTGCGAGCTCAAATCAAATTGGATTCGCATTCAAATTGAGCAAAGCGTTTTATTTAACGCAACGTTCATCCACGCCTCAGCCCCGTCGACCCCGCCGTTCCCGTCGCCCCTTGGCATAGGCTTGACAGCTTCTTGGCATTTTTATGCCCTCTAAATGGCAAATGTCTGCAAAGGGGTTGCATCACCAAGTGTCGTTGCTTAGGGGAAGTTGTATCAAATCTTGATTCATTTATTATTTATAATATTAAGCGAAAGTCTTGTCAAGAGTCTTGAGTTAGCCAGACTGATAATTTAAAGACAGCTCGAGCTCAGTCAACTCAGAGTATTTCAAACATTTTCCATTTCGTTTTCCCTTGACGGAAATTGGACGCGCTCTGAAATAGAGGGCAAGGCGCTCAGTGTGAGTGTTAAAAGCGCTGCCAATGCGGCGTATGTGAAATATCTGAAGCTTGAGCTGCAACTGCAAACTAAAAGTATTAGTAGATCTCGAAGAGTTGGGTGTTATCAGAAGGAAAAGTCGGGGGAACGGGAAGCTATTCCAAGAATAAATGGAACTGAGGCAAATAAAACATAGTTAAAACCAAAAATCAATAAATAATAAATAATACAAATTCAAACTAGAATTGGAAATGAAGAAAGACTTGAAAGACAGCTGAACTTAAGACTAGAGCTGGAACTAGAACTAGATGTGCAACTAGAATTGGAGCTGGAAGTAGAACTAGAACTGGAACGGAACTAAGACTAAAACTGCAACAGGAATTAGAGTTGGAACTAGAGCTAAAGGTAGAACTAGAACTGGAGGCGAAACTAGAATTGGAACTGAAAGCAGAGCTCGAACGAGAACTGGAACAAAACTAATATTGGAACTAAAACTGTAACAGCAATTATAGCTGGAATTAGAACTAGTAGAACTAGAACTAGTAGTAGAACTAGAACTAGAACTAAAACTGTAACAGGATGAGGAACTAAAATAAAATAGAAACAGGAGCTAGAACGTGAACAGGAACTGCAACAGGAACTAGAACTGAAACGGGAACTAGAACTGGAGCTGGAATTAGAATTAGAGCTGTAGCTAGGACTACAGGTGGGACTAGAACTAGAGCTGGAAATGGAAATAAAATCAGAACACAACTAGAAATGGAAATGGAACTGGGATTGTAACTAAAACTGCGAAAGGAACTAAAATTGAAGTTGGAACTGGAAGTAAAACTAAAACTAGAAATAAAAACAGTAGAGAAAACTGAAACAGGAACTAAAACGTGAACTGTAACTAAAACTGCAACAGTAAGCAAAGCCGGAATCAGAACTGGCACTAAAAGTGCAACAGCAATCAAGAACTGGAACTGGAACTGCAATAGAAATTAGTGCTGAAACTGGAACTGGAACTAAACTTGAAAGCAAACTCGATCTGTTGGTAGATTCTAAAGAATTAAATTAATCAAAAGAACGAATTAACTCACTCTCTTGAGCATTGAATAAAACATGAACTACTTGAACTAGCAGAACTGAGCTGAACATTGGAACTGGAACTCAGGTCAATGGAGATGTGTGTTATGAAGACCAACAGAATTGAAGCATTGCAATGTTGTATGTGAAAAGTGGACTAAAACCTAAGCAGGAGCTGGAACTAGAACTAGTTCCACTAAAAGAGCATGTCAATGTAAGAATGAACTCACTCACCTGTCACTCACTCTATCACTCTCGCTCCTCATTTGAGTCTGAGCAAACGTTGAATTGCTTTAGCTAGACATTTGCATAGCCTTCGTTGGTCGAGCTGAGTCAACTTTGAGTACTTAAAGCATTTTCAATGTGATTGTGCTCTACTTTGGCGGAAATGCGACGCGCTGTGAAATGGAGCGTAACGCATTCGTGTCGTGTGAGTGTCGAAAGCATTGGCAATGCGGCGTATGTGTAATATCTAACATAGCTCAAACGATTTGCAAAAGATATAGGCTAAATGTGCGCACAAATTAACCGCCTGTTTGCGGTTAATTGAGATGGTATTAATTATAATTATGTGCACACACACACACACACACACACACACACGCTACGGGCACAAATAGGCTGTCAGAAATTGAAATCGTTTTGTTGGGCGGCTGTGGAAACACATGTAAGCGCTAATAACACTTAAATAGGCATCCGGATCACTCGCACAACCCCTTAAACAAAGGACAACATGGCGTGCTATGCAGAGTTGGGTAGATATAGCGACAGTCACCCACCCACCCACACACACACACGCACCCACGCACACCCACACAGACACATTTCAATTTCCAAATTAAGTGGCTCACTTGCGATTCGTTTGTGTTTGCGTTTGTGTTTGTGTATTTGTATATTTACGTTGTGCGTTCTGCGTTCTCCGTTCTGCGTTCTGCGTTCTGCGTTTTGCGTTTTGCATTTATGTTGAAAATCGGCCGACTATGTTAACGTCGGCGTCGGCGTCGACGTCGACGTCGACGTCGAAGCCAGCGTCGCTGTCGCCACATAAACTTCCGCTGCTCTCGGCTAGTATTTGACTTATGATACACTATGGCAATGCAGACAGTCAAGCTTTGCTCAAACGTTTGGCCACGGATAAGGTAAGAGAATATTCTACAAATATTTGAACATTTTCAATTAGAACAATTTTGTAACAAATTTTGATTTTTGAATTTTTGAAATGTAAAGCTATATATGCATTATAAAGCATTAATTTTGTATTTATTCATTCATTTATTTAGACTTTATATATAGCATATGTGCATAGAGTAACTCAGCCTCTAGCCAAGTTATAGAGCATTTGTTTATATGTTCAAATTTTTGTAAATGAACATATTTATGTGCGTGGTTTTGTTGTTTTCTGGCATTGCTTTTATCGTGTATGCGAAACCACAACTAATGTGCACTTCAAACTGTCTGTCAATTGGTAGCCCACACACAAACACACACACACACACACACACACACACACATATGGGAGCACTAAATCAAACACACACACACGCACAATCACACAAAGGAGCTGGCATTATTTTTATTCATGTTGCCCCAAAACTGATTACTGATTATGCATATGCGAAATTGACTTTAAACAGCGCAACGCAATCAAAAAGTTTTGTATTTGCACTATTAGTAAAACTATTGTTTAATAAACAAAGCTCTATAAACTATATATACATATACATACATGTTTATTTATCGTATATGTTTATAGACAATCTTAGGTTACCAAGCTATCCATTTGGTAATCAAATAATCTTATATTTCGCATCGCTGTTTGTCCAGCTATTAATCCTTGATTTATGCACACAAAATTCTCTTTATTTAGCCGCGTATCAATCAGTTTATTTAGTTGCCATTAGGCAAATGTATATTGCATAGAAGAGCTCGGGATTTTCATGTGATGTAAGCGTGCGATTCGATCAACTGAAATTATATTTTTAAATGTGCAATGAACTTGTATTCATATATGTTTAAGTCCTTGTTTCCAGACCCTGGACCATTTGAAAATGTGCATTTAGGGTATATTGGTTTTGTGAAGTCGCATGTGACAGGCAGAAGGAGGTGTGCTGAATGCATGTATATAGTATGAATAAACATATATGCGTGTATGTATGTTCACATGTTTGACGAACTGCCTCGATCTAACTATGTAACTATAACTATAATCTAGCTATGATATAAGATATAATATAAAGCTATGATATATGATGTAGCTACATATATTTATGTACGACTGTCTGTCCGTTGTAGAGTCTTCGTCTGTTTATTTTATAGTCATATATCGGTATTTCGTATTATTAATAAAATCCTTGCTTTCAGCTCATCTTAGTGAAGTCACTCATAATGCCAAGATGTGTGTACGGGTTTTTAGTCTGCTGTTTAAAGTTGCGTATTTTGTATTTTCTAATCCTATCCTTTTTCTTTTTCTTCATCTCTCTTTACTTTTTGTTCTGAATTTTGCTTTTTTCACATTTCCTATTTCTCGCTAATCTTTACTTTAAGAATTATTCTAAATTAAATTACTTAAGTCTGACTCTAGTTTTATGAACGCATTTAAATAAATCAAATATGTATAAAAATAGCGCAAAAATTGAATACATTCAATTTACTTTGAGTGTTTCTGCAATGCTTAGAACTCTACCACGAAATTCGCAAAAAAAGTGCTAAAGACTACGAAATATAAAAGTTTGATTACATAAGTCTATCTAGAAGAAGAGTTAATCACTTGCCTTGCTTATAAGGCATACATAAGAGAATTGTCAATTGATTGTGTAATATCAGCTCTTCGCTGGGCACAGGGTATCTGGCCGTCGAGCACGCTCTACTAGAGCAGTCTTACTGTTTTCATTCCTCTACTCTATCGTGGCGCATATTAAGCGATTTATGCACACATAACGCCCTGTTGGTCGCGCAGTGCGAAAAAAAAAACAGCTTTAATTTTCATGTAGTTTTATGAGCTGTTTGGTTTTTCCTTTTGCTTCTTTGATTTTTTGTTTTTTTGTTTTTTTGTTTATGTATTTTTCTGTATTTTTTGTTGTTGTTGTATGTAAAGCACATAACTCTTGGGCAAATAAACAAACCGAAGTTATTAAACAGGATATTCGAATCAAGAGGAACAGCAGCAGCAACGGGCAGAGCAACAACTCAAAGCGAGAGCGAGAGAGAGCGAGAGAGAGAGATAGAGAGAGTAAGATTGTGACAACAATGAGCAACGAATGGGACAACAATAGGAACAGCAACAAATGGCAAAGACAGCAGAACAATTTCCTTATGCAAAGCAGCGATAACAGGCAGCCGAATGCAAATACACAGATTTATGGCCAAGCCGAAGCCAAACTTAACAACATACAGATACACACACACACAAACACACACACACATACATATATAAGCAAAGCAAGTCAGCTTCTACTACTACGGCCACACCTGCCATCCGTGTGCTGCTGCTGCTGCTGCTGTGGCGTAAAAATAAAAGCTGTCAATGCACTTGAAATTTATCACCTTGCAAATTAACACTTAAGGGTAACAAAACAGAAAGAAAGCAAGCAAGCCAACCTGTACATATATATACATATACATATATATATATATATATATATTATGAAAGGCTGAGCTAAGTGCTGTCCAATAACCTTCAATGTAATGTGGATGTGGCACGTACCTTTTCGGGCTCGAGGCCGTCGGGTGTTTGGGTGCCATCCTTGGAGCAGAAGCAGTAGGGCAGCTGGCAGGCCTCGGTGTCGCAACGCTGGGCGGTATCTGCGGGCGCATCCGTTGCCGGTGCTGGAGCTGCAATGGTAACAAGAAATCGAAACTGATTACAAGAGATAGACAGATAGAGAGAGGGCGAGAGTGGGAGAGAGAGTGAGCTAGGCCTGTTGCGCAAATTACTTCGGAAATTATTTAAAGTCGATTTTGTTATGCGAGCACAATTGTATGGCTGACAATCGATGGACCACGCCCAGAGCCCCACCTGGCAAGAGAATCACCGAGAGCAGCATGTCGAAAGTTAAAAGTCAACAAAATAACACAATGCAATACAAATATCAATAAGGCAGCAGCAGCAGCAGCAGCAGCAGCAGTAGAAGCAGCAGCGGCAGCAGCGGCAGCCAAACAACGTACAAAATGTGCAAGAAACAAGTTAAAAGAAAGTTAACAACGAGCGTTGGGGACTGGGACATGGGCGTGGGCGAGTGCGAGCGAGCCGGCAATAGCAAATAGCCAAAGGTTAAATCCTGGCCAGCCCCAAACACAGCTAGCTGCCAACCAAAATACAACAGCAACAACAAAAGGTAGAAGAAGAAAAACCGTTAGAGCCAGCTTTTGGCACAGTTATTTGCATATGTGGGAGTTGGGCGTGACAGCTTTGTGGTTGTGTATGTGTGTGTGTGTGCGTATGTGTTTGACTAGAACTCAATAGAATTCAATTGGTATTTCGTTTTTTTCTCTCTCTCTCTCTCTTTGTTGCTGTTGCTGTTATTGTATTGTGATCGAGTAAACAAATTCGCTTAAAGTCCACAAAACAAAAGGTTGCCCATGCAGATGTGTTTATAAAACAAAGCCAGGCACGAAGCCAACAGGTAAAACCGGCATTAGTCATGCACTGGGTCATCGCCAGCCACGCCCGAATGGGCCAGTTATTGCTAGCAACAAATTTTAAATCCACTTCCCACACACACACACATACACATACATACACAATGTGAAAGCTAAAGTCCTTGATGTGGCTAGCCTTGAGGATCGAGTGTCATCTGGCTGAGGGCAATCGATATGGCAGATAGTGTTGCCTCACATACATAGCTATTGCATCAACTGTGTATCATTCACCATAAATTTAGCTAAATTAAAAATAATTATTTATTGTCTCTTGGGCAGAACTTTGGCTTCATTTACAACTTTGGCTATGGCTCTGACTGTGGCTTTGGACATCGTTTGCCATTTACGTTGTGTTCATCAAGTTTGTTTTCGGATCCATTGACATC
Source organism: Drosophila antonietae (assembly GCA_030914385.1). Taxonomy (NCBI): domain Eukaryota; kingdom Metazoa; phylum Arthropoda; class Insecta; order Diptera; family Drosophilidae; genus Drosophila; species Drosophila antonietae. The sequence goes on along the minus strand of JAUESO010000128.1, from coordinate 12,691 downwards.
ATCATCAATCAATTTAAAGTGGACTAATGCCGCTTCGCAATGCCAAATGCAAAACAAACTAATGATGTCAAAAACTTTTTCCACTTTCAGCAATTTGACGAATTTTCGCACAAGCAGCCCCAACCCTAACGAATTCGAATCGAATCTCTCTCCCTCTCCCTCTCTCGCTTACTCCCTCTCTCACTGTGCATTTGCTGGTGTTAGCCAATTTACATTCAGCTGCGAGTATTCGTATTCGTTAAGTATTCAAGCTTCAGTTGCTAAACGAAACTCGCGCAGCGCACAATTCGATTTAATTAAAATAGTTGACTACGCTGTGCCACGCCCACGCTTAAGCTGACAACAAAATAATCATCAGCTGCATAACAGTTCGTTCTAGCGCACATCATTACCATTCAATTTCAGCAGTAACTGTTGATCACTTCTCAAAGAGCAATCGATTGCATTGGTCCTCAATGAATTCTAATCGCAATCGGCTCTCAATTTCGTTTGTGTTTGTTTTCTTTTACTCTGCTTGCTCCCGCGATCGTTTGGTTGCGTTAAATGAAGCTGTATTGGTGTGTGAGCGTGTATTGAGTTCACTAAACACATCGATTGAGTATGTAAATTGAGTGCTGAACTTCGGTGTGAGAGCGTCAATCGCATCTCGCGTCACACGAATAGTCCAACCGAAGGCGCCCACCCGAAGACAAAAACGAAAAGAACCGAAGGCACGCATCCAGAGCGTGAGCGGGAGCAAGAAAGTATGATTCTTTTCGGTTGATCTCGCGAGCAGTGCGTGATTTGCATGCTAGTATGCAGGACAACTACAAATATTTAGTTATCATAAATATATAAATGTATACATACATATCTCTAAAAACTATCTTAGAGCTGTAAAAGCGGCAGAAATTGTGTTTCTCATTCTCTTAAAATTTTTCTCCTTCATTGCCTTCGGTTATTGCAGCAGTATTAGTGTAAGCTGGAGAGCATGTGTGGAAGCTGTTGTAAATATGCTGCACGCTGCTACTATGTGTGTGTGAGAAAGGGACACAGATAGCTGTTGCTGATCGTAGTCACACGATGTTGCTGAGTGAGAGCGAGATGACTATGCATGCAGGCCAATCAAATAGCAGAATTTTGTCACTCAGGAGAAGCAAATTGAATGCCAGGTGAGCCAATTGAAATAAAGTAGATATTATAAACCATATATATAGAACATATAGTATAGTGGCTCAGTTACTCTCATGTGTCGCACATTTCAAGCAACGTCTATAATACCCGCATGCTGACTATACAATCGTAGAAATTGAGAAACGGACTGCTGCTCTTGCTTTTGATTTGACTCTGATTTGTTATTGCTATTATTTTTTTTTGTTTGGCTTATCTGAAGCATGGGATATCAACAAATAAATGCAAAATAACAACAACGACAACAACAACAATGACAACAACGACAACGACGACGAGCGATTGCAGCTAGTGCAAAACAAACAGCATCAATGTTAATAGCCACAAAATAATAAACACTGTAATACGAGCATATGCCATAAATATGAATGAGTTTAAATTGAGGCCTGAATATTGCATGTGTTTGTGTGTGAGCTGCATATATTAAAACTTAATTCACACACACATTTGCAGCTAGAGACTCTCTTAAGGCGAATCCGTTTCCGGTGGCGCCTTGAAGTATGCCATTTTGGCTTTGCTGTGTGGCCGAAATATTGTCATCAGCTTTGTATGTGTGTGTGTGTGTGTGTGTGTGTGCGTGCAGCTGGTGTTACGCCCCATAGTCGGGCAAGCGGAAAATCTATGGAAAACTAATATAAATGCATCGATGCTATCAATGCTGGAAAATATGTATTTTGCGGTCACATCATAAATAACAGCAATGCCAAATGAAATGCTTGGCAATTAATTGGCCCGGACGGCACAGTGGGACAAGGGAATTGCTTCAACAGCGAGAAAGAGAGAGAGAGAGAGAGAGGGAGAGCGTGGACACTCAATTGCATACTGTCCAATCAACATAAATTCACACACACACAGACAAAGACACAGATATATATAGATATATATATAGTGATTCACAGATTCACATATGCCAACAGCGTCTGCTGTCCAACACCTCTCAAAAAATAAATGCATACAATTTTCTTATTTCAAAAAAGTTATTTGCCAAATTTGCGCACTCGAGCATGTGTGTGTGTGTGTGTGTGTGTGTGTGCTTTGGACACAGTTATTCAATAAAATGTAATAAACACTTTTAGTAACTTTGTCTTATGCATTTCGCACTGGCTGCGACAGCGGCAAAGCAAAGCAAAGCAAAGCTGAGCGGAAGCTGGGCTGGGCTGGGCTTGGCTGGGCTGGGCAGAGACGTTGCGTATACGTAATGCGGTACAGTTTGGGGCATATTTGTGTAGCTGCTTGGTTGTCTTTATTGCCACTGCCGCTGCTGCTGCTGCTGCTGCTGCTGCTGCTACTGCTGCTGATGTTGTCGTTGCTCTTGTGTAAGCAATATTGAAATGCTGTCATTGAGCGTGCTCACTGAATTATGAAATTGAAAACTATTCAGTGCAAAATTGCTTCGAATTTTACCAGCTCGTGTGAGTTTTCTGCACACAACACTATAGCAAATAAATAAATCTATATACATATATATAAATATATAGCATATATATATATGTATCTATGTGTTTTTTCAGTCAGCTGCTTGGACGCGCTCTGTCAATCGTTTGGGCCAAGTTGACAGCCAGACAGACAGTCAAACGAGTCAGTTCTAGTCAAATACTCCTTTTTGGCCAGTGCGAAAGTGGCACGGCAATGCTGTCAGCTGCTTGGCCAAAATGGAATTTGGTAAGCAAATTTTATTGAATTTGAGCCCCCGAAAAGTGGCTTAGATATTTTAATTTGTGTCTGGCAATAACAAAACAGTGTATCAAATCCAAATAAAATGGAATAAAATCGCATTTATATGCACATTGTATTGCACACGTTCTACGCAGCTGCTCTAACCCCAAGCCCAAGCTCTGGCTATGCACACACATGTCTCACTCCCTCTCCCTCTCCCTCTCTCTTTCTCGCTCTCTCTCTCTGTGTGTTTGTAATGAAAAGCAGCCACTTTTTGCTTATTTATTTGGGACATTTGCTGTCACAATTTCAAATTCATTTTGGGTCTTGCAATGCGTCGTAAGCAATTCGTCAGCTGAGACTTTTGACAAGGACGTGGCGGGAGCAGCAGGCGGAGTCTAGAGGAGCGTGTGGCTATAAGGTCTGCGTTGCGGTGGGCTGGGAGCTTTGGGTTTTTCGGGGCAGCCATGCTGCTGCTACTGCTGCTGCTGCTGCTGCTGCTGCTGCTGCTTAGTTTAGAGCTCATAATCCCTGGGTTGGCTTACGTAGCTGGCAGTTGGTTTGCAAATTAAAGTGCTAGACGATTAGAGACAATCAGTCAGATCTGCTATGAGGTTGGCTTGAAAGAGTCGCATACAATTTACAACATAATTAGAAACAGGTTGCAAAATGGGATTCACCAAAACCTGGGCCTTTGAACTAACAGCTAGAAATACTAAAATTATAATAATAAATTGAAATCTATTTTTTTTTTTTTATGTAAAGAGTTCCATCTAGGACATTATCATACGCAACTGTCACATGGAAGTTTTTCTCTAAATATGTAGTATTGTTGTGGAGGCTCTTTGATAAGTACAAGTTCGTGGGTTGCAGTTCCTCGTTCTTTTTGTACAGTGCGTGGGACGAGTAAGAATAGGTTGAGAAAAAACTTGCGAACCAGTATTAGAGCTAGTGTGGTAGTTATGTTATTAACAGCGTATAATACTGTTAATAGATAGATTGAAGATGTGAGGGCAGAGCAGCTCTTGTTAATGGTATCTGACATTAACAGTAGCATTTTTATGCTCTCTTTCTCTCTCTCTCTCTTCTTAGTAGCTGCGCTGTTTTATGTGTGTTGCTTTGGGCGCTACATTAATTAAAATTCTTTTCAGCTATTGACTGCAGAGCGAACTTTTTCAGTGGAACAAGAGTAATACACACACACACACACACACAACTACACTAAATGGCTAATGAACTTGGCCAAAAATCGTTGCCACAATATACTAAAATTGATGAATAAGAAGAAGAAGAAGAAACTGTGAAGCGAAGGCATAGAGAGTGTAATCATATATTATAGTTTACAAACGTTATATTAGTATATGCCACGCTTTGTTTCGCGCTCTCACTCACTCTCACACACACACACTCACTGTGTCGGCGTATGTGTGTGTGGCGTCAGCAAAAAGCGCACAGAGCTTTGACCTAATCTCTGCTGCAATATTTTTCCTCGTGCCTTTGCTAGACTTTGGCTTAAGCATTGCGGCTTTCCAGAGGAGTGGCGAGGGTCAGGCCAAGAGCTAACGCTGTGCGTGTGTGTGTGTGTCATTTATGTTATTACTTTTCTACTCCAACATATATATATATATGCACGCACACACACACACACACAGTAGCGCTGACTCGCTGTCGCCGTCACAGTCAGAGCAAAGAGCTATTTATATGAGACAACATTCCAGTTGGTATTACGCAAATCCCAAATGCTTTAGCTGTCGTAGCTTTCTTCCAAGCGGTTTCCTTCCGACAACGACGGCTAACTGCGACGACGTCGACGCCGACAGCGGCAGCGGCAGCGGCAGCGAGAGCGACGGCGTTGCTGACTAGTGCAAAAGTGCGTGCTTGCATTTGAGCGATATGTCATTGTGTGTCTGTGTGCGTGTGAGTGTGTGTGTGTGTGTCTGAGGTAGAGCTCGTGAGAGAGAGATGGCAAGTCTGACTCGCACTCTGTGTGTGTGAGTTAGAGTGAGATAGAGATAGCGAGTCTGAGTCTGAGTTTGAGCCTGAGTTTGTGTGCATTTGCTGTTGCCTATAGCGTCCTCCGGATATAACGACATAAAATCATTGGTTCATTGAGCGTCGGTGTAAACGAATTCTGCTGTATATTTATCCGTCAGCTTGTCCGTCCGCCCATCAGTACGTCAGTCCGTTACTAAGCTATAAGAGATATAGGCTTGACATTTGAAATCTTTATTTCTGTATTTCATATGCAGTTTAAGCATTTCATTGAATGAGTTATTCAACCCATTTCCTAAATATCAATCATAATCTGAGTTTGCAAATAAATATTTTGTACTTGAAATACTTTTTCCCATAATTATGTTAACAAGAATGCTTAACAGGCAGCTCGTCTGTGAATGCAGGGTATTTCTTAGTCAGTCAGTTTCGTCTAGCGTACTCTTAGTTGTGTTTGTCGTCATGCACATGCATTGTCTTTCGCCCGTTGGTTAGGTGGCCAAGCTCACGCACACACATGATGCATATATATTTGATGTATATATATGGGTGGTAGCTAAATCTGAACTGTAAGCTCTTCTGTCTCGCACACACACACACACACACACACATGTACTGGTTGCTATGGCACTTGGTTATTCTTAAACGGTCGCGTTTGTGCTCCATTTGAAGTGCCCTCGATGGCTGGCTGGGTGCGGCAAGCCAAGCACTTGGTATTTATCATGCGAATGAACTGTGAGCCAGACTGTCTCTCTATATGTGCCTCTCTCTCTCTCGCTCACTCTCTCTCCCTCTCTCTCTCTGTCTGTTTGGCCAAGATGGCAGCATTCACCTTTGTCGCTCGTCGCATGCATTGTCATCGAGTTATGTCCTGGTCTGCGATCTTTTGGTAAATGTTTCATTTTCTGCCATTGGGCCATAAATGAATTATGCGACATTTACTCAAAATTGTTTCCTAATGCACAACACATCCGGTGGTCGCATGCCCTGCATTCCATTCCATTGCGCTCTCTTTCCAACTCTCTCGCTCTCGCTCTCTCTCTCTCGCTCTTTGGTAAGCCTGTCACATTCAGTAGCTTATCCCAAATGGCTTCTGCTGCTTCTACTGCTGCTTGGTATTTCTAATAGAATGCCCAATTCTATTTTGAGCTTCTAATAAATTTGCTGCTGCTCTGCAGTTTTAGTCATGTAATTTTTTGTTTTTTTTTTTTCTAGGTTTCTCTCTCGTTTTTGGGCTTCGAGTGCTTTGTGTCTGGCCTGTGAGTCGAAGTTCGGCTTTTATTTAAGTTAACAACTTTGGTTTTGCAAACTTCAAATCGTTTAACAAACCGCTTGGCATTTGCCACAAAACCTGCACACACACACACACACACACACTCTCTCTCTCTCTCTCTCTCTCTCTCTCTCTGTGCTGCCATCTCTGTCCGGCATATGTTGCAGCGAGTGCACTTACAACTGGCTCTGGGCTGCCTGATTTATGGCGCACTTTCAATTGTTTCCTTAGCTAAAAACATTCCCTTGGCTATTTGTAGACAACATCAAGACTGCCAAACATTACATTGACATTGTAAACTGTCGAGATAGAGCGCTATCAGTCAGTCTCTCTGTCTCTCTGTCTGTCTCTCAATCTCTCTTATTAATCGTAGACTTGGCCAGCTTAGACATAACTTCATCACTTACTTGTGGGCAGCGGTCCGCACTTGGCTTCGTTCTTAAACGTGCAGAACTTTTGCTGATCGTCGAAATACAGGCCCGAGGGACAGCGATTCAAATAGGCAAATCCATCGACGCACTGTCATAAAATTGATTAAACTGTGCAACATTGGCCAATTCAGTTTAGTTTACCTGGTAGAAGCGGCGACAGGTCACGGGATCCGCATAGTTGCCATTGGCAATGTGCGAGGGGCACGTGAATTCATCCTTATCCTTGTTCTGAGCTGCAAGCAGTAATTATATAAATACTTTGTGTTATTCAATTCATCATGTTTCATAATCACAACAAAGTTCTTCCTCAATGGACAACACACAATGTGATGAAAACTGTAAAGCTTTAGTTAACAGATTAGAAAAACGCTTTCAATTGGATTTGATTGCAAATATTTATTTGATTTAGCCTAAGGCTGTATAAATAATCCAGTAAGGATAAAATCAAATTAAATCAAATATATTGATTTCAATAATTGTCTAATTTGTTGCAGTGTCTAACCTAAAGCTGTCTGTGCTTACATTTACCTTAATATTTGCAGAATATTTAAATATGAATTTATTAAGCAATGGAAAAATTTTTTTTTTCTTTTTGTTTCTGATTTCGAATTATATTTTACTTTGAGCTGAGCAGGAATTCGCTCAACAAGAAGTTTTATATGTATTTACATACATATACATATGTATAAATGCATATATATATAAGTAAAGCCAGTAAATATTGATTATTTCTTATTTATTTTTTAATTTCTCTAAACATTTCGCAGGCAAATACAATTTTAAGCCTGTGAAAGAGTTGCTTTAGTTTTTTTTTACTGAGTGCGAAGGAGATAACTTTCCCAGTGTGTAAAACAAAGATTTTGTATTATTTGCTTCAAGCAAATAAATAATTGTTTTTTTTTTTTCATGCTTGTTAGCTTTCATAACGATTTAGTTCAGAAGCAAATTAAGCTGTGATCTTTGATACAAACCAATGCATACATAAAAGACAAAGTTCAGGGAAAGAGCAGAGCAAAGAAAACCCCAGGAAAATAGTAAGAAAACTTTAGTCGAGACTGCTCGACTTCGAGATCCCCTGAACCCTTTGAAGAACTAATAATATACAATGAATTCCACGCTTAATTTCACACACACACATATACAAACACACACTATAATATACGCTTATGCAGGCGTCTTGCTGTCTCGCTTGCACTGCATATGGACTATGTTATAGGAGCTTATTTGATGAATAATTCTTCTTGTAGATGGATTTTCATAATGCAACTTTCCGATTATGATCATGATATTCATTTTTCATATATACAGACATAATTCAAGTTTTGAATTCTTAAAATTTCTAAGATCCACGCGTTCAAGCATACAAACAGGGTTAAATCGACTCAGCACGTCCCCCTATTCAAGAATATACCACATATATACTTTATGTGGCCTGTCACGCCTCCTTCTGCCTGTTACATACACTTAACATAACCCTTAATCAAGCTCAAGAACTGTATTGGTCAATAGTCAGACAGCAAATCAACAATTTTAAGAATTTTCTTTCTATTTTCATTTGCTATTTCATAAATAAGATTTCAGCATAAATTTCAAGTCTTTCGCTTCAATTGAGCTTTCAATATAAACGAATTAATGCTGAATACTTTACATAGTAAATGCTGATTGGGGAGGAAATCTATGAGAAAAAGCTGCAATTGCAATACAAATATAAAATATATATTTTTTATGATATATATATATATATAGCTCTTAGAATTCAGAATTCAGAGAAGGATATTTTTCTCGCTTCCTAAAGAGAATAATCTGTTGTTGCAGTTCCAATGAAACGTTTCGGTTAAGTTCAGTTCAGCTTAAGCTCTCTTGTTTTCCATATTCATATTCCAGTTGGCTAATTGGCTCTGTGGCTCTATGGCCCTAATGCTGCTAACTGCATTTAACTGAGCGCCTATTAATTGTCAAATGCTAACGAGAATGGACAACAATAAATGATAATCGTTTATTGTATAATTATGTACTCTTTTTTTTTTATTGTTATTGTGTTTGGCTTTTTAACTTTTTGTTTGTTTTGCAATTATTTGCAATACTTTTTTGCTCGCGAAAATTGGAATCAATGCTTCAAAAGCCGTTTGACGTTTTGACATTTCGCGAAAAAAAAGAGAATATAATCAAAACCACAAAAGAGACAAAAAGCGAGAGAGGGAGGGAGAGAATGATATTTAAATACTAGTAAAAAATATAAAGTGAAACAATAGCAAAAAGCGTTTTAAATAAATAAATATGCGTTGCATAAATTATAATTAAATGGCGGCATTCATTTGATTAACTTAAACTGCATGGAATTAAACAACAGCCGCAGTAGCCGCAGCAGCCGCAGCCCCAACAGCAAGGGGGCGTGGCAGTGCGTGGAGTGCTGCATGTAATGAATATAAATTTGCTAACAGCATTAGATTAATGCAATGCGCCTAAACAGCAACAACAAAAAGGCAAAAAAAAAAAAAGAGAATTAGAGAGAGAGAGAGAGAGAGAGAGAGGGAGTGCTTGTGTGTGTGGGTGCATCGTCCTGCCTCGGCGTTTATTAATAAAGCCCATCTATTTAGGACTTATACTAATTAAATGCGCGCTATATTTTTGAGCTTTGTTGCGTATACGACGCGTGTGCGCCCGATTATAATTATAATTAGCAGCATTATGGCCTTTTGTTGCAATCGCATTGTCCGGCCAGCGTGATATTCGATTAATGGCATTGGCTGCCGTGGCAATTGCCAATTATATGTTAGCTCGATTTATGCAATTGACGTGCATATAATGCCAAAACGCCCTGCGCCTACAAGTATGCAAAGATTTTGAGTTCGCTGAGCGATTAGCTATTAGCGCGCTCTCTCTCTCTCTCTCTCTTACACACTCGCTGTGTGTAAATTATAAATTAGACGCTTTTGATGCGCTAATGAGCAAGTGATATATGTATTCATGCATGTATGTTGGGTTTTTGGCTGTTTGTGAACTGCTGCAACCTGTTTCCTTAGCCGCTCGACGTTTGCGTCTATTATGAATTCATTGCGCACATATTTAATTCGACTTTCACGGTTCTTTGTTGGCCAGGCATACAGCATGGCTTGCTATTGCTGTTGTTTATATATATTTGTTTTCTTTTTATATATATTTTTTATTTGCATGCAACAAATTGCAACAGCCGCAGCAACGGGCTCGCGCTTCAGCGCCCATTTGATATTGATTTTGTATGAATTTCGTTATAAGTGCAAACAAAACATAAAAAATGCCACAAAAATATAATAAAACATGGCATATATTATTTAAGTAAAACACATATATATATGCAGTTTACATACGTATACATATGTGAGAGTGTGTGCGTTAAGGGGCTTCTTAAATTTGTGCGAGAAAGAAATCGAAATTGAAAAAAAAAAAAATTATCAAAATTAATGAATAAATTAACCGGCTCGAAGGACCATGTGCGAATGCGATGGTGTTCAGTTCAGTATTAACTTTATTCTTCTGAGTCCGGGTTTTTTATACCTAGACTCATGCGTAATTTCATCCCTTAAATCTAGTGTACATAGTGCTGAGTTTGTAAGTCTCAGCATTGGTCTATTGCTTATCTTAAAGTATAGCTGAGTTTGTAAGGCTCAGCGTTCGTTTATTATATCTTATCGCTAAGTGATAGGGTCAGTGTTATGTCCACACATGTGGCCCTTTTGGTTATTTGCTGCACTACCTGCTAGTTGTTGAGTGCGTAGGATATATATGATTATATTTTGTACATTATGTATGTTCATGCCTGAACAATTAACAATTTGCAAGCAAAAACACTGCAAACAATGAAATATATTCAAATTAAAATCAAGCAGAAAATATTTCAAGCTCTGCGAAGGTCACAAGCGCTTCAAACTGCTAAAGCTATTCATGTTGATCTCGTTTGTATTCATTGTTTCAAATATATATACATATGTATGTACTCTGTGAGCAGAGCATAAAAACCTGAAGAAGAACAAGCCGAAGAAGAAGAAGAAGAAGGAAACACATTTCCATATAATTATTATAGCTAATTAATATTTATTAAGCAGCTCAGGGGCGTCGCTGTTGCCAGCGACAAGGAGCTCAACTCGATTGCATAATAAAAGAATTAAAAAAGAATATATATTTTAAAGCGAGTCAAAGTCGAAGATAGGAAATCAGTTGTTGCTATATACATATGCCTTTTGCTGTGTCTTTTATAGTTTCAGCAGACAGCCAAGAGTGACAACAAAGAGATACCCCTTGATTTCTCTCATTGAGACTGCCGCAAGCGCTGCGACTGTCACTGGCCAATGGTTGCTGCTGCTGACAACGACAACAACACGGCAAATTATTGTAAATTTATTAAAAGTAAAAAATAATAATAATAAAAAAAAGGCAGGCATAAGGCCAATTACGCTGGACGCTTTTTACCTTTAATTAAGAAATTGCCAATGCGAAAAATAATAATTAAAAATAAGCTCGCACCAGAAGCGTCCAAAGGATCGCTGTTGGCGCTGACCTCGCACTCGCATTGCCTTCTACTTATTAGTTGAGGCGCATTATAAAGAAAAACAACATGAATTGCCAACACGAGCGACACTCGACTAAGAAATACCCTGTAAGGCCATGAATTGAAATTTTGAAGTATTTATTTATTTAATTAAATTTATTTTATAATTTGTAATAGACATCTGCATGAAGGCATCCAAATGGGCAAATGAATCATTCATTATAAAAACCTGTACACTTTTTTTTGGGTGGCAGTAAATGTTGTACAAATTGTCCGTATCGACAGCTTGCCGTCTCACTCATTCCCATGCAAAATAATAAAGTCATCTGCACCCAGCTGTTAGACATGACAGAGAAGTGCTGTTCTCATAATTATATATGGTGTACAACGTGTAGAAACGAGACAAATAGTGTACTCACTCCAGTTGAGAACAGTAGAAATGTTGTACTCGATTCTTCTGCACACTCACTGTTAAAAGACTCTGTAGGTTATGCAAAGAGCAGTTCCGTTACTTTTGATGTTAGCTAACAGGCCCCGTGTGACGCCACAGGGTCCTCTGTTATTCAATTGGATACTTGGCGGTTACTAAGGCAAAGTTCCTCCAAGTGCTTATAAGTAACCAAACTAAGTTGTTTTGCAACGAATTCGAATCATTGGCCAACAGATTTCTAATATGATGAATGAATATGATAGATATAATGATGTGGATTGATGGGAAACGATTAGTATATGTTAATACTAGTTATTTTTTTTATTAAAAAGTCATTTAAAATAAAGTTTAAGTTATATAAGACGAAGATATTGGCGATGAATCGAATTACCTTCAGCAATAACTGCCTAGAAAACGGCTTAGAATACAAAATTTTCAAAAATCCTTATATTGTCAGATTCATGAATCTATATAGAACTCATAATTTGTAACTTGAATCGCCTTAATTTAGTGTACTAGTTTTAAGATAGTTAACAGTGCCGAAATTGCCTAATTTTCATACAAACTTAAGTGCGTCAGATCCCCTGTGACGTTTCACTGTTAACTTAACAGACCGCTTTTGCAAGCGCACTCTATATATTCGATATATGCATATAATTACAGGGTATTTCTTGAACTTTGCTTAACTTGAATTGCTGCCAAAAAAGAAGACCTGGCCAACAGTTGAAATATGGGCAAACTTTATTTTATGCACGCCTCGATAATGGTATTCCACTTTAACTTGTGCACATACATACGCACACACACACACACACACACACACACACACACATGTATATATAAATGAAAATAAATACATATACATTTTATTATTGTTGTTGTTGTTATAGTGCGGCGCCTGTTGATGTTGATTTTTCGCTGATGCACATAATTTATTTAACATTTTGCTCAAGTTGCTGTTCAATAATTTCTACAACATCAACAACGAATGCAGCAGCAGCAGCAGCAGCAGCAGCAGCAAAAACAACAACAACAATAACAAATTGTGTTAAAAATGTAAAAACAATTAGCCAAATTTCACAGCTATTTTGCTGATTAACAACAATTTAATCAAAATATTTCAAGTAATTTTTTGTTATATTTTTCAAAATTGTTTTTAGCATTTTATTTTGTTTTTCTCAATGCGTAAATTTTAATCATTATTCAAAAATATT